>CM060679.1:30540744-30548244 GCA_030686995.1 Artemisia argyi
ATGACAAAAGCTTAATTCAACTAGAAAACTTGGAATTAACTGTTTAGAAACTTGAAAATAACAATAATAAACTGAGATTACACTTCTAAAACTAATTTTACAAACTGAAAGTCAAAAATAAGCTAAGTCGACATGCTACAACTAAACTACAACTACCTATATCTTCATATCTGCTTCTTTCTTGATATATAGAGGTCTTTTGAGGTTCCAGCTGTTCTGTGAGACTTTCCCACTTCATTTTAGCCATTGGATTACTCTGAATTCATCCTAACCATCAAAACTGCTTTTTGGTGCCAAAAAATCTAAAAACAGGTATGTGTAGTTTAGGAGCAATTAAAGAAAGTTGGAAGTTTATGATGGTGGAGGAGGTGAGGTGGGATGTAGAGTAGCCAGCTGGGGGGTGGAGGTGGTAAGAAACCACCTGGTTTTGTTTATCAGTGAAGGAGGTGAAAGAGTAACAGTGATGGCGGTTTTTTTTATAATTAAACGGGGAGTGGGCTTGGGTTGGTTTTGGGCCAGGTAAATAAACAAGGGGTAGTGGGCTAGGTGGGTGTTGGGTTTGGATTGGTTTTGTATTATTATTTGGATTTAAGGGATAAATGGATCCGGTTGGTTTTGGTGTTAAATAAGGCCCAAGGACTAAATGTGTCATTTCTGAAATCTTGAAAGGCTTTGTTTGCCATTATTTCAAACTCACTTCATTGTACTAAACCTGCCAAATAATATTAGTACAAGGACCAAAGTTGTAAAATTCCATTTTTAAATCACCCGGGGACCATTTATGTAATTTCACCAAAGTTGAGGGGTGAAATTGTAATTTCCCAAAAATTTATCAAAAGGGTCTAAATTGTCACATGTAAATAGTACAAGGGTAATATTTGATATTTTCCAATTTTAAAACCCGAGGACTAGTTTTGCCAATTTTGAAACTTGAGGGGTAAAAGTTGCCATTTTGTGTAAACTTTCATCCAGGGACTATTTGTGAATAAGTTTGACTTCCCATGGACTAAAGTTGACTTTTTATTCATTTTAAATCTTCAGGGACTACTTTTGACAACTTGTGAAACTAAAGGGACTGAAACTGCCAATTATGCAAACTTTGTTCATTTTTTATCTATTTTTGATTATTTTGCATTTGAAACATATAAAACACACTTCTAAGATATTTTCAGTATTTTGATGCATATTTGAGTGTTTTTGGATGTTTTGGCAGCTTAGATTAATATAAAATTATGAGTATTTAGACACTCATCAATCCCTCACACTAAAATATTGCTAGTCCTTAGCAATCTTTTGAGAAAAACTTAATGGATTTTATTACTCTTTACCAAAATCCATCACTTCTGGAGTAGGTAGATGTATCGATTCAAGTAAGAACTATGGTCCACCTGATAACCATGTGATTTTGAGCAAACCACCAGATGTCAACGGATTTGTTTTGTCTTTACCAAAAGCCGTTTGCTTCTGGACTAGCCAACTCTTGATGGACAAAGTCAACGTCTTGGTGAGCTGATTACCAATTATGGTTTTTCCACTGCCTTTACCACAAGCCATAATCTTGCGGGCTAGCCAACTCATTCACTTTATGGGATATGGCGATTTGAGGGTACCATACAATTTTGGGCAAATTGCAAGCCATCAACGGTTTTGAGATATCTTTACCAAGAGCCGTTTGCTCCTGGATTAGCCAATCCTTGTGTGGGTTAGACATGGTGGACTGATAACCATTTATTGCGTTCTAAGTGAGAAAAAATTTTAAAATTTGGGCTAAAATGGGGGTTCTTGATGGAACATGTGTTTAAATTCGTTAGAATAACGAATCTCCCCCCACACTTAGAACTGAATATTGTCCTCAATATTCAAAGTACCGGGTGTTAAACCAACACTTAGAACGTAAGAAGGAAAATACTCAAAGCCTTTATTTAAGTTTATGTACTATTTTTTATTTTATTTTTATTTTTTTTATTTATTATTTTTTTAGAGGATATATACATATATACAACATGTGGGTTAGTATCTCCCCCACACTTAGGGTGAAAACCCCGTATGCCTGCTACTGTTTTTATTTACCGAGTCGCTAGCTTGACTCGACCCCGAATTCATTTGTCCTTGGAGAAGCATGATGTGGAAGGAACAATCTCCATCGGACTTTCATTCAAGATGTTTGGATAAACATTTGAAGCACGTGAAAGTTCCACACCGATGAGATATACAGACACCTGGCTCAAAATTTATAAATGAGAATGCCGGGGTCAAAGATAGTGTCTTCATTCCCGAAGGAGTGAAGAACATGAGAAGCCACGGGATAAATGAAGAAGAGAAAGAAAGTCATGATAAATATCATGACTAACTCATCGTCACCCACAGGAGAATTCATAATAATATGAATCTCCTCTTTTAAGCTCGTTTGGTCTAGACATATCCCGGGTGTGTCTAGATCAAAATAGAAATTATCATACTCCGGTGGAGATATGATATGAGTGAGTTCACAGGAGAACTCCTCAAAGGTGAATGAATTATATTCGGAATTGATTTGAGTGAGTTCACTGGGGAACTCCTCAAAAGTAAATGATTCATATACGGGGAGAGAATTATGAGAATGAGAAGTGGTAACACCACTAATATTCTCTCCCGTATGATCAAAATGGAACGTTTGCAATTCCGGAATAGAATCATTGATCAAAAGCTCACTATCCTTGACGGGGATAGGAGATGAAATAGGCTTTTCATTAAAAGCCTCGATTCTAGAAATGAGAAGACTAGCATTTAATAATGTAAGACGAAGAGCTTCGTCCTGGATTAGTTCTTCATCATTCTCTTCTTCTGAGCTGACAAGGTCAGAAGGTAATTCCTCCACATAACTTATGTCTCCACAAGATAAAGAATAGTTCTCATCAGAATCAGAGAACATTTCTATAGACTTAATTGGGAAGACAAGGGGAGGAGAGATATAACACATATGATCAAGAATTCCCTGTGACTCACTTGGGATTGAGACAAGGTTCTCAACACTAGACTTTATGAATTCGTCAGATTCCTTTGCAGGAATTGTGTCAAGATGCTCGTCCTCCATGCTCAGAGAGTGAGTGGGAACCTCGGGTGTGATAATATCAAACTGAGGGGGCTGAGAAGGACTAGCATACATGGATTTTATAATTTCCATTTGTTCTGCTGCTAGTAATTCTCCCATACTCTTTTCTCCCTGTATTTCCATGGAAGGAGTCTCAACTGATGAACTTGATGAGGTATCATCACTTTCATCATCTTCATCGAGAAGAGCAGCATTTTGAAATTTGGCACGTGTTATAGCTGCTTGTTCTAAGACTAGTAATTCTTCCATGCTTCTTTCGTCTCTAGCTGCATGTTCTTCTGCAAGTAATTCCGCGATAGATTTATCACAAGAATATTGAGTGAGTGGAGACTGTGGGGGTGTGGATGTGTCAAAACCGGATGTATCAGAACTAGAACAATGTTCAGGTTTATAATACGGTTGACATTGGAAATCATCATGAGGACCCCCACAATGTATACAAGAAAAACTTGGTGCATTGTGAAACGAAATATTAGCTAACTCCTCCTTAAGGTCTTTAAGTTTCTCAAGAACCTCTAGACAAAGGTCTTGCGGGTATTGAGGAGTTGCTTGGATCATTTGGTACTGTGGAGGTGGGTCTTGAAATGAATAGTCGTAATTGTTGCAAGGAAATGGATTCCCTGTCTGACAATCCGAGCTAAAGTGAGGACCTCCACAGTACTCACAACAGTTGAACTGATGCGGCTGTGAGTCATATGTGTTTGAGTCATAATTGTTATCAGGAACCTGCTCATAGACAAACGTGTTTCCTGATTGATAATCAGAACTGTAGTGTGAACCACCACAGTACTCGCAACAGTAAAACTGCTGAGTCTCATGGTGTAGAAGCTGATGAAATGAATCAGTCATGTCAGGGTAGGAGTAGGGATTCTGGTTATAGATAGACTTGTTTCCTGACTCTACCATGCCACAACTAGGGCAATTACCACCATTATAAGGACTACCACACCATTGACAAACAAGAGGGTGAGAATAAGACATAGAAAGAATCAAAAGGGTAATAGAGGGTAAGAAATGAAGAATCAAAAAGGTAGGAGGGTAAAGGTGAATATTTTTGGTACTTTTGAACATTTTTGTAATAATAATTATTTTTGGGTTTTTGTGTTCGTTGAAAACTAATTTTAAAATGTTTTTGGGAACTGTTTTGTTTTAATATGATAATAATAAGAACAAGGATCGATAAATATACAATGAGCGTGTATTCAGATTCACTAATACGCAAAACCGTTTAGAATAAGCGCACAACCTCCCCGGCAGCGGCGCCAAATTTTGATTGACCTCAAACGGTCAGATAATTATTAGTCAACCACTTGTGAATGGTCAACTGTAATAGTCAAATAGCCTAGGCCAATGCTTCCGTGGAATATAGTGTTTCCCCAGGTCGTTATGTCCCAACGAGGTGTGCGAAGGTATTAAAAACAAATCTGATCAAGTGATTATGAACAGGAAAAGTGTGTGAATGTGAGTGAGTGATTAATCTAAGAGATTATAAAATTAAATGACTTAAATAAACTATTTTAATTAAAACGTAAAACTAAATTATTTAAAAGTGTTTAAAAACTAAAAACGCGTAAGTTTAAAAACTACGTCGACGCGCAAAATAAAAAGTGAAATTCTAACTACGTTAATCCTACGGATATGAAAATTATATTTCTAAGATCCTAATGATAAAAGAAAATTATTGGAAAAAGAAAATTATTTTTATGACTATTTATGTAATTATTATTAATTAAAAACTAATTATTAATTTTTTAAACTAATTTACTAAAATACAATTAAATATTATTTTAAGCTAGAAAAATAAAAATTTAATCTTGAAAATTCTAAAATAACTGAAAACTAATTTTAAAACTAAAATTAATTTTTTTTTGGGTTTTTATTTAATTTTTATGAATTTAAAATGATTTAAAAATACTTAAAAACTAATATTAATTAAGAAAAGTACTAAATAAGCTTAGAAAAATCTGAAAATTTTATGGAAATTCTAAAATAATATACTAAACCTAAAAAAAATATAAAAAGTTAGATAAGCCCACTAATAAGCTGAATCGGGCAAATAAGCACTTTAAATAAGCACTTAGAATAAGCACTTATTCACCAAATCACACCAAAAGCTCAGGGAAGGGGTAATATACTAAAAAAAACTCAACTCAACTGAAAAAACTCAGATAAGCCCTGGCCGTAAGTTAGAAAGCTCAGCCGTAAGTGGCCAGATAAGGCAGCCTAAGGTCCTACTTCTAGCGTATATTTAAGCACCCAAACAAGCTGAATTTGGGGAAAACAAGGGGTGAAATGAAAGATGGCCAGGAGGGCTTTTCAAAACAATTAATCACACAAGCTAGGGCTAACTAATGAAGCTAATAAGAGCTTATGAAGTTGACTATAACAATTGTGCACAGGGGAACCTCTTCCCCTGCAAGTGATTTTGAGCAAAGATGGGGCCCACAGAAAAATTCACAAAAATGTAAGGGATGTGGGATACCAAAGATGAGCTGGGAGACAATGATTCCTGAAAGTTTCAAGCTCTAAATCTACACACAAAATTCTAAACAATTCATGCCATTTTTGGTTTTCTGCATAAACTTTTAATTTTGACTTTTGATGATTTTCTAAAAGTTGACTAAAGTCAGGTTTGATTGATCTCTACTCACTGAATATGAAGTTATGAGCTGAGTAAAAACTAAATTAAGCTAACTTATCAACTTGTACAACTATAATGAACATTATGCAATTATGAAACTAACTGATGTGAGCTCGACATGAATTTGCAATTGAATTTGACTTTTAATGCTATGAACCTACCATTTTATGCTATAATTAATCTATCCTAACCTAATAAAGACTACTAGTGCAGGGGAAACAACAATGTAACAACTCTAACACTAAAATTAAAGCATATCCAAACGCCCCTATAACTACTGAATTTTAAGATTTTCAAAGGATTCCACTGATATAATCCACAATTCCAGCCAGTTTCAAAGGTTGTAATATGATGGTATGTGATCATTTTAGCAATACAACACCAACAACAACAACTAGAACTCATGAATCATGATAGTGCTAAAAATAGCAGTGAAAATGAAAAAATAGAGCAACAAGGAAAACAAGTGAACAAGCTAGCAATATAAAGCCATATATCAACTAACATGCATAAAAGAAGCATAAACTAGCGGAGATAAGTAGTTTTAAGCTATGCTACATTGAAATGACCAAAATCCAAGAAATGGCTTACAAATGATTTCAAGCTGAGAACTGAGAGCCAAGGACTATTATCACACCCTCTAGCTTCCCAATAAGCTCTAAAACCAAGGGCAATCCATTATACACCCTGCTCCAAGCTTCATTCTTGATTTTTCATGATTTTCAAATTTTCAACTATATATTTTCTATTTTGAGTATTTTTTATTATTGAACTGAAAACTGATTAGAATGCAAAAGAAAGCTTATAGAAGCTTATCAGTAGCTTATGTGAGCTCAAAGGACCAATAATCAACAACTTTTAACAACATAAGAGTAAATATGGAATTTTCAATAAAAATGACAAAAGCTCAATTCAACTAGAAAACTTGGAATTAACTGTTTAGAAACTTGAAAATAACAATATTAAACTGAGATTACACTTCTAAAACTAATTTTCCAAACTGAAAGTGAAAAATAAGCTAAGTCGACATGCTACAACTAAACTACAACTACCTATATCTTCATATCTGCTTCTTTCTTGATATATAGAGGTCTTTTGAGGTTCCAGCTGTTCTGTGAGACTTTCCCACTTCATTTTAGCCATTGGATTACTCTGAATTCATCCTAACCATCAAAACTGCTTTTTGGCGCCAAAAAGTCTAAAAGCAGGTATGTGTAGTTTAGGAGCAATTAAAGAAAGTTGGAAGTTTGTGATGGTGTAGGAGGTGAGGTGGGATGTAGAGTAGCCAGCTGGGGGGTGGAGGTGGCAAGAAACCACCTGGTTTTGTTTATCAGTGAAGGAGGAGAAAGAGTAACAGTGATGGCGGTTTTTTTTATAATTAAACGGGGAGTGGGCTTGGGTTGGTTTTGGGCCAGGTAAATAAACAAGGGGTAGTGGGCTAGGTGGGTGTTGGGTTTGGATTGGTTTTGTATTATTATTTGGATTTAAGGGATAAATGGATCCGGTTGGTTTTAGTGTTAAATAAGGCCCAAGGACTAAATGTGTCATTTCTGAAATCTTGAAAGGCTTTGTTTGCCATTATTTCAAACTCACTTCATTGGACTAAACCTGGCAAATAATATTAGTACAAGGACCAAAGTTGTAAAATTCCATTTTTAAATCACCCGGGGACCATTTATGTAATTTCACCAAAGTTGAGGGGTGAAATTGTAATTTCCCAAAAGTTTATCAAAAGGGTCTAAATTGTCACATGTAAATAGTACAAGGG
>CM060679.1:30550744-30693244 GCA_030686995.1 Artemisia argyi
GGGTTTTTGCACCTTGTTTATTTGCAACCAGTTGGTTATGCACTCAAAATGGTACGAGTGCTTGCAGGAAAGCAAGATTAAATTATCAGCATCTTCATAGTCTAAGTGACAAATAACGCATCTAGGATAGGAGAAATATATTAGCATAGTGAGACATGTAAAAAAAGGAAATAAAAGAGAATTGTGTTTACGTTTCATTGCTTCCATTTTGACCGTTTTGGGTCTTGTATATGATTTGTTAATACAAATATCGCCTAAAAACGTTATTTATATTTTACGATCTTTGCTAAGTTTTGTTAATGACAAAGTATGAACTTTAGTTAAGAGTAAATCATCACTTTAAGTGTTTAAGTCTTGTTTAACTAAGGTTTACATTTCCTTTTAAACAAAACATTGTTTTTATTTCTTAAATTAGAAAGTGTCTTGTCACATCATATTTATTTCTTAAAATAGTAATATCACATCACATTTAGGGCAAGCTTTGTCAATATACAATTATGGTTAGAAAGAGTGGTTAACTAATCATATGTTTGCTTGCAAGTCTTGTGTTTGACTAGGTGTAATGAGATGTGACCTTGTTTGGTTTGGAAGATTTATTGCAAAACCAACTGCAGCCCTGACGGAACCCTGGGGGTACACGGGCGGAACCCATCTGAGGGTTCCGCCGTATCCACCATACCTGCAGAATGGTTTGCTATAAATACCAAACCATTGGTTAGTTTTGAGTTATCACTTAGAGTCATATTTTACACATATTCTCTCATTATACTCAGTAGCTACTAACTTGTGTGATTCTCTTATGTAGCAAAGGAGTTCACATATTCATCTAAGAAGTTACAAGTTTCAACTCTAAGTTGCAAGACTTGTTAGCTTTGTTATGTATAGACTTTGGTAGTTTATACTTCATGTGTATCTTGTATAGAAGTGATCGGTTAGTATTTTAGGCCTCAAAATACATAGTGTGTCGGGAGTTGTTGTACCCTTGTAAAAGAACTAACGGGAGTGGTTGTACCCTTGGTAAAGAACTCGACATCTAGCTTAGTGTCGGTAAAAGTGTAAGCGACGATGGGAGTGGTTGTACCCGTGTAAAAGAACTCGACATCTAGCTTAGTGTCGGTAAAAGTATAAGCGACGTTGTAAAGGTTTCTCCACCGGGAAAGGAGCTTGTTGATTAGTGCTTATAACTCTCGAGTTGGAAACTCGGGGCGTGGATGTAGGGCAAGGAAAAAGAGTCCTTGTAGCCGAACCACGATAAACAATCGTGTTGTGGTTTGATCGTTTCTTTCTTTATCTTTGCTTATTACATGTTTTCTTTTAGTTGGAATCACCAATCACATATAAAGCGTTTCAAAGTATTAAACAAGTAAAGTTGTGTTTATATCTTTAAACAAATGTAAAGCTTTTCAAAGAACTAAACAAGCAAAGTTAGGATCATCACAAGTAAAGCTTTTCAAAGTATGAAACAAGTAAAGTTAGAATTGTTATTCATATGAAAAGCTTTTCAAAGAATCAAACATATAACGTTGTGTTTATATCTTTAAGCAAACGTAAAGTTTTTAAAGGATATTCAAGCTAAAAGGATTTATAAAAAGCGGTAAACTATTCAACCCCCTTCTAGTTTTCCACAATTGGCATCAGGAGCTACGTTACTCAAGATCTTTAAAATAGAATGTATTTTAAAACTTGGATCGATCCATGGATTTTGAAAATCTCAAAGAAGGGCAACCTATTCAAAACCCACCGCTATTTGAATAAGAAAACTTACTTGAATGGAAAAGTAATTTTGAAAACTATGTGAAATCAATTGATCAAGATCTTTGGCATATTATGTCTTTTGGTGATTTCAAACCAAAGAAAACAAGTTTTGAAAACCAAGATAACTATCTTAAACTCGATAAAAATACTAAAGCTAAAACAATGATTTATAAAGCTTTGGTTCCTAATATGAAAGAATGTATTTTTGTCAAACGGCTAATGATATTTGGAAAAATATGTTAAACTTTCATCAAGAAATATGTCAAGTCAAAGATGATCAATTTGATCTCACATATGAATTAGAAGTCTTAGAAATATTAATAGATAGACATTTAGTTGAGATAAATACATGTACTACTAGTTTAAATGTTTTAAATGAAGGTGTAAGTGAAGATGATTACTCATGTCGAGCTCTTAGTGGACTTGCTTACGATTCATGGAATAACACGGATGAAGATGAAGCCAACCATCCAGTTTGTGATTCTCAACTAGATAAAACATCAAGCAAGGTACATTTTTGAAATCAAACACTTTTGCTTTTACAAATTTATCCTAGATTTTTCTAAACTAGAAAATGAGTCTAAACGTTTATGCAACATGGACCTAAAAACTATCTTCAAGAATGAGTCTTCAAAATCTTTTAAGAATATCTTTGAAAAGGAAATCTTGTTAGAAGATAAAATGTCTAGAATTGAGAGTAATGTTGAAATTGATCTAGAATGTAAATTGTGTCTAGATTATAAACATAAGATTAAAAATCAAAATGAGAAAGGAAAAATATTAGTTAAATTTGATGAAAGCTCAAAATCTCTTGAAAGGTTGTTGAGGAGTCAAAGGGTGTTTAAAGAAAAAACCGGAGAAAGGGTGTTTAAAGAAAAAACCGGATTAGGATTTAACTCAAAAGCACCATCAACTAGTAAAACAAAATAAGTAAAATTTGTCAAACCTAGAAGAGAGATTTAGAGATAATTCAATCTCTAATAGAAACTCATGATAAAAGGATTAAGATTATCATGCTCTATGTTTATATATGATTATCTAACCTTCTTGGATACATGAGTAATTGAGTTTCAAAGCGTGTCGTCAAGCCAAGATTTTACGCGTAGTGTTTGTCCTCTTGATAGCATCTCTATGCAATTTAAAAGGTACGCATTACTTCAACTTGACTTTGATTGTCTCTTGTTTCTAGCATTACGTGTTGGAATATGTGTTATTAGTAATACTCTAAAGTATTTACCTGTTATTAGTAATAACTAAGATTAGATTCTATGCAACAAGGAATTTCGTTATTAGTACTAGTAGGAGATATAAGGTGTTTTGGTTCTTTAACCATCAAGAGATAAACACGAGAAACTCTTGAGTGAGTCTCACTCAACTCCTGCTTACAAGTGAGCTAACTAAGAATTTCCTAAGTGTTAAAATGTCCAACACTTTTGTGATGCTTGCAAAACAAACCTTTATTAAACAACATTCTCAAACACCATACTTTGAGTCTTAAATTATGTTTTTCTTCAATCACTCCTTTATGATAATCTCACACAAAACACACAAGGTGAAATAAATCACATTAGCATACATTAGGATGTGTGGAAGAAAATGAGTTTTTAACATCTAGGATTTACACACCAAATGTGACACTTAGTCTCATGATGTTGTACCTCTTGGACTTTTTCAAAACAAATAGAGTTCATAGTGTCTTAAGTAAGAAAACCCAAAGGGTCGAGGAGTCGTTGAATATAACATTTAACGAGTGATCTCCTCCTTCTAAGATATCATCTATGGTAGATGATGACTTAGTCGAAAGTCCAATGATGACAAGACAAGTATGTTGTGTAAAACATTAAGAATAAAAGTACAAAATAACATCTTCTCACCTTGAGTCAAACATTGAATCAAGCAAAATTAACAATAATTATAAAACTTGATTTATAGGTCATAGTTGTGTATAAACAAATTCAACAAAAACAATTTTTGGAATTTAGAGTAAAACAAGTAGTGAAACAAAATAGATTTTTCAAAGTAATCAAGTGATTATAGTGTCAATATTTGAAAGACTTTTTGATAATAAAAGCAATCCCCAAAAGCAAGGGATTTTAACTTAAAGACATTCCTAGTTACTCTCTTGTTCTCAATAGTTAAGTTATTGATGACTCATCAAGAATGAGATTAGCAAATCCGTAGGTAAAACTAAACGTAGAGAAATGTTCGGAAGACTACTTGTTCTCATAATAATTAGATCCAACACTATGTTTAGTGTTTGTCTATGTGCTCGTTTTTAGAGAAGATCCTAAAACAACTATTTCGAAAGAGTTTGTTTGGATTCATCATAAGGTACTACACAACTAGGATTATGGTATCCCAAAAGAACGGGAATAGAAACCATAGTGTATGCCAAATGGAATTATGTCGGTAATAAGTTGATAAGAAAAGCCCAAGTGGTACTTGCACTTTTATACTTACTTACCCAATGATTCTCCAAAACGCGTAAGATTCTCAAATTAGTATTGGATGGAGAAGCACATCAACAAGCTCCGCTTGAACAAGCAAATTCGTGTCAACAATGGAATTCATCTCATCAACATTGTTATCCCTTCAACAAAGGAAGCATCGACTTCAGCAATAATTCAATCCATTATGTTCTTTATTGACATATTGTGATCCATCATCATCGCCTTGGTAAAAATGTTCATTGAGGAACATCTTAACTAAGAAAGTCTTATACGTTAACCATTTTGTCAATGTTTTCACAAAACCTCTTGAATAAGAAGCATTCATCATCCCTAGACTTAGGTAAATACTCATGAGACTTAAAACCTTAGTTTTGAACATTAGGATAAAACCAATAGGAACAAGAACAAATGTCAATAGGGTTTCATTCTTAAACATTTAGCACTTAAGTTCACTTGTTCTTTCACCATCATCTCATCACATTCACCTTGTGATATATCTCAGCCCATAAGATTCACAAAATGAGCAAAACTTCAAGCATCTTCCTCATAACCTTTCATCACTCAAACCTCAAACAACCAATGTGAAATGAGAAACCAAGTTATCCTTTGTCATATCAATATTGAGTCATCCACCATTTCCATGCCCTCAAAGAAACCAAGAGTCAATATCATCTTCACCAATAACTCCACCTAGTCATCTTCACAAGAATATTCCACAATGTAACCAAACAAGTGTGTCATCCCCACTATAACCTAACCTATTAAGATTAAACCACCTTTCATGATACATAAACCTATGTTCACCCTTGTGTCGCTCTTTGAAACAAAGGGCAATTGTCATATTCATACATATTTGTCTATGTCATCAAAAGTCAAGTGAATTTCATTATGAAATGCGTCTCTTCCACTTTCTAGAAAGTGAAGAACACAAAGAAGATATCCAAGCTTTAAGTGTTGTCAAGCAATCACCACCTCATTTCACATATCCGCTCTCGGTCGTCAACCATACTTTACCACCATTCACCACATTGTTAAAACAAATGAAAAACGTCATTGAAATATCACTTGCATTATAAAATGTTTTTAAGCATCAAAATGAGTCAAGTTAACCGCACCTCCACATTGTTTTCATATAGGCACACACTAGAACATACACATTACAATAGTCGTTTACTTAGACTAAAATGTGAAATTTTGATTTTCTAGGAATCATCATGCCTCCTCTAACTCACTACGACCACAAGGGCACCATCAAGTACCTACCCAAAACACCACAAAACCAAAGGTCTTACTCAAACTCAAATCGTTGTCTTCAAAGCCTTAGAAAAACGATTTGTCCATAAGGGTAGAACCATTGATCCATCCTTCTTAGAAGGTACAAACCTCTACACAGAATTTGCCACAATCAACTCTGAGTGTCTCTTTGAAATCGACGAGCCTATTTGTTCTAGGTTCATTTTAGAATTCTATGCATCCATCACCCTCTCCAAGGATGAGTATGGTCGCATGTCTATTAACTTTAGGGCTAGTAGTCATCAATACTCCTTCACTCTCGAGGAGTTTGCTCAAATCCTAGGTGTCCCAAACCATGGTACTTGCATCTACTCCGACTTGCACTCCCTCTCAACTCTTGACACACTCTTTGACCGCATCTATCCCTATGATACCCCTCTTATGTCCAATGATGAACTTCGTGACCACCTCTTCATTAGGACCACCAACACTAGGAGAACTAAAACCGGAAATGAGGTCATCAAGGACCCATATGGAATGGAATTCAATGAACTCAAGCCCCAATTCAAGGAATGGGAAGAACTCCTTAGAGCCAATGTAATTAGCACCATAGGAAACCGAGATCACATCAATGTTTGCCTTTGCTACATGCTCTACCCCTTGTTCGTTAGGCAACCCTTCAACCTTGCCTACTACATCACCAAGAGAATGACCGACATTCCCGTGCAAGGCACAACGTCTATGCCGTATGGAATGCTCTTGACCCGTCTCTTTAGGTTCATCTCTCCCATTCCATCAACTCCTAGAGGTCTTCACCTAGACTACTCTCTTATTCCACACGCTTTTGTCCCACTAAGTGATAGGAGAATCTACAAAGCCCAAGGTAAACATTTTCCAACTCTAGGCTTTGCCCAACTCTAGGCTCCCACCTCTAGAATACATTTTCCAACTTTCGGATATTCCAAAAGAGTCGGCGGAATTCAAACAAACAAAGGGGATGTTCAAAAACATTGAGAGATTTCTTGAAAAGCTTAAGAAGAAGATTGACCGTCTATGAGAGCGGGTGTGTAGGAGTGTTTGGCACTAGGTGCTATTTGAACGATTTGGTCATTTAAACATTACGTGTTATGTATGTGTATGTTGGTAAGATATTTGGTACTATTTGGAACTTGTAGGAACTAACAATGATGCAGGATGACAACATTTGGCAAGTTGTCAAATTTTCATGTTTATGAAATTTTCACTAAGTATAGTGAAATTCTCGACCCCCCGGTCAAAGTCCTATGGTATGTGTGTTTACATGTCCAATTTTTGCATTACCTAACTAGATATGCATTATCTTTTTGATTTTAGGAGTTTTCGAAAAATTTGAAAAACGTCTCGCGGGTCAAAAATGCGGACTGCCAAGTTTTTCAGGTCTGGCGGATCTGGCGGCACCCAAAAATGGGTTCCGCCAGTGTATTTTCTGGGCAATCCAGAAATGGCCCAACGGACCAGCCTGAACCCTCAGGAGGGTTTCGCCTGTGTTGTCTCAGGGTTCCGCCAGTCACCTGCAGAAATTTTTTGTCATTTTTCTTAAGTTCAAAACTTGTAAAGTGTCAAATCATTTTCTTTAGTGAGAAACATCTTCCCTTACCTCCAATAACCATACTATGACAACTCTCACTCACTAAAACAATTAGGAAGTCACTTCCCGCCAAAAATTCGAATTCAAACATAACTAACCCAAGGAACCCTTTTAAAGGATCCTTCAAACCATTAGAACATTTTCAAACCAAATCACTTCCCATGATCATAAAGCATTGAGTTCATATGATGGTCTTTCACCCCACCCAATTCCATTGGATTGACATCAAATCATTTGAAACCTCAATCTTTGTATGGAACACATCAAATCCAAACACTCTTTCCCACAATTCTTTTTAAGTTTGATCACTTTAGAATACACCAAAAATCACACCAACACCATTACTTCTCTCAATCTCAAAACTCTTGCAAACCAAAGATTTGAGATGACTAAATCAAACACCTCATCCGAATCATCAAGCTAAAACCACTAGGATTAGTGTTAAACCTTGTTGCTTCAATAAAACCATTAAATCAAGCTCATCACTTGACATTTCTTCACCTATCCAAGATTTCCTTAACCTTACTACCTCAACACCATATTCAATACCTTGCAACATCAACATGACCACTATTCAAGATTTCCTAAATCTTGCTACTCCAACATCCTCTCCCAAACATGGCAATACAAACATACACACTTTTCAACCATCAATCACAAACACTTACACCAATGGAACTTTTCCATACACCACCAACATCACCACATCCACTATTGGAAACTTTTGAAAACCTATCACCTAAACCATCAAGCCCTCCATCATTGTCACTCTTTGACACCATTGCCGAAACGGAAACCCAACAACAACCGATATTTCAACCAAATGAGTCATTGGATGATGCACCTCATCCACCGTCATTGCTTGAGAGTTTGGCTTATCGTTATGCTAGACCCTCAATTTTTCCAAATGACCAAGGTCATACACACCTACAATCATTTGTGTTTCACCCCATTTACAAAAACCTTCATGGTAATCCTTCTGGAGAACCAAGCTTCCATCACTTTGTTCAACGACAACAACCACAAGAACCTTCCCAACACTTTGAATCTCTATTTTCTTCATATAAGAAAATAGAAGCATCTCAATGTTTTCTTTCCTTGATACTCCATTTAGGGAAGTAATATTCACAAATGAAAAACCAAGGTCATTGCTTGACCATTTAGGTATGATGAGTAAACTATACCTCGCTATGGTAGCATACATATATATTGTGTTTTAGAAACTAACATTTCTTTTTGTAGGATCATTTTCCATGTTTTCTTTCCTTGATACTCCATTTAGGGAAGTAATATTCAAGGGGGAGCATGAGTATTGCATTATTCCGCTTCACAACTCTTAGTTGTGTTTTAGACATGAAATGCTTTCATGACTTGTCTTGTGCGGCAACTAACTTTTTTCTTGTAGGTTCAAAATCCATGTCTCCTCTCTTGGCACTCCATTTAGGGGGAGTATCATCCAAGGGGGAGCAAGTGTATACTTCCGCTTCGCTACTCTTCTTTTTGTTTCGACAAAAAGGGGGAGAATTTTTATATAAACTTGTTTCAAAATTTTGCATATTACATCATCTTAGCAAAAACAAGTTTTTATACTAACTTTATAAGACTTAACACTAAAACTAGTGACTTACTTATAAATAAAGTTTATGTTTTGTCATCAATAAAAAGGGGGAGATTGTTAATACAAATATCGCCTAAAAACGTTATTTATATTTTACGATCTTTGCTAAGTTTTGTTAATGACAAAGTATGAACTTTAGCTAAGAGTAAATCATCACTTTAAGTGTTTAAGTCTTGTTTAACTAAGGTTTACATTTCTTTTTAAACAAAACATTGTTTTTATTTCTTAAATTAGAAAGTGTCTTGTCACATCACATTTATTTCTTAAAATAGTAATGTCACATCACATTTAGGGCAAGCTTTGTCAATATATATTTATGGTAAGAAATAGTGTTTGACTAACCATATGTTTGCTTGCAAGTCTTGTGTTTGACTAGGTGTAATGAGATGTGACCTTGTTTGGTTTGGAAGATTTATTGCAAAACCAACTGCAGCCCTGACGGAACCCTGGGGGTACACGGGCGGAACCCATCTGAGGGTTCCGCCGTATCCGCCAGACCTGCAGAATGGTTTGCTATAAATACCAAACCATTTGTTAGTTTTGAGTTATCACTTAGAGTCATATTTTACACATATTCTCTCATTATACTCAGTAGCTACTAACTTGTGTGATTCTCTTATATAGCAAAGGAATTCACATATTCATCTAAGAAGTTACAAGTTTCAACTCTAAGTTGCAAGACTTTTTAGCTTTGTTATGTATAGACTTTGGTAGTTTATACTTCATGTGTATCTTGTATAGAAGTGATCGGTTAGTATTTTAGGCCTCAAAATACATAGTGTGTCGGGAGTTGTTGTACCCTTGTAAAAGAACTAACGGGAGTGGTTGTACCCTTGGTAAAGAACTCGACATCTAGCTTAGTGTTGGTAAAAGTGTAAGCGACGATGGGAGTGGTTGTACCCGTGTAAAAGAACTCGACATCTAGCTTAGTGTCGGTAAAAGTATAAGCGACGTTGTAAAGGTTTCTCCACCAGGAAAGGAGCTTGTTGATTAGTGCTTATAACTCTCGAGTTGGAAACTTGGGGCGTGGATGTAGGGCAAGGAAAAAGAGTCCTTGTAGCCAAACCACGATAAACAATCGTGTTGTGGTTTGATCGTTTCTTTCTTTATCTTTGCTTATTACATGTTTTCTTTTAGTTTGAATCGCTAATCACATATAAAGCTTTTCAAAGAATTAAACAAGTAAAGTTATGTTTATATCTTTAAACAAATGTAAAGCTTTTCAAAGAACTAAACAAGCAAAGTTAGGATCATCACAAGTAAAGCTTTTCAAAGTATGAAACAAGTAAAGTTAGAATTGTTATTCACATGAAAAGCTTTTCAAAGAATCAAACATATAACGTTGTGTTTATATCTTTAAGCAAACGTAAAGTTTTTAAAGGATATTCAAGCTAAAAGGATTTATAAAAAGCGGTAAACTATTCAACCCCCTTCTAGTTTTCCACATGATTGACCGCAAAGAAGCAATTGATGGTGGGGTTCGAAAGAGGAGGTCGCGGTGAGTTTTTGGTGGTGGTGGATTGGTGGTGGCGAGACACAAGTGGTGGCGGCGGCTAGGGTTTAGTGAGAGGATGGAGTATTGGGGAAGAGATGAAAATGAAATGAGGATAAGATGTGAGAGGAGGGAGTATATTTACTGGGTGGTGGACTAGTGGACCAGGACTAGTGGGTATTTTTTATATATATTATAATGTTAACAGGTCATAACAGGTCTTAACAGTTAAGACACGAAAATTAACAGGTCTTAACCGGTCTGACCTGTTAAAACACGAAACCTGTTAAGGTCAAACACGAAACCTGTTAAGAACAGGTCGTATCGTGTCGTGTTAACAGGTTTCGTGTCAAAATTGCGAGCCCTAATTCGGGATAATATGAACGGTTTAAAAATGCAGCTACACTTATAATGATAGGTCAAATACAAAAGCCAATTAGTGGAAATCATAGTTGGCAACTATGCTTCCACGCTGAAAAAATAAATAAATAAATAAATAATAAAAAATTCAAAAATCACTATTACCGGCTAAATTTAGTGACGTGTTGGTCACATTTATTGATGTGTCGGTGAACTTTGAGAACCTTTGTAACTTTTAAACGTAAATTAAACCTTTAATGGTAATAATAAGCTTTTAGAAACCATTTTGATAATATGTGAAAATTTGTGAACGTATGTGGGTATTTAATGTCTTTAACCCACCTAGTTACCCATGACGCCTCACAAATTGGGGGTGTTTATTTTTTGCTTATTGTCCTTTTTGGTAACATTTTCTTCCCCACAAAAGAAAGTAGTGATGTTTCTTTTTTGCTTATTCCAAACCAACATCCTGAATGTGAATGAGTGTAAAAATCAACACCCTTCCCATCTAGGATAAAGTTATACCCTTTTCTCTTTTATTTCACTCATCATCAATATTCAACATTCAACATTCAACACTTCAATGATTCAATCCTCCATCACCACCACCATTCCTTCCCGCCGACCTCCTTCTTGCCGACCTCCTTCTCGGCGACCTCTTCCCCACCGGTGACCTCCTTCCCAACTGCTGACATCCATCCCGCCGACCCCCTTCATCCATTTCTCTTCGTTTTCACATTCATGTAAATAAAAGCTTCAACTCTCTTTAATGGTGAAATCATAGATATAAAGAAGATCATGAAGAAGATGGTTACCAACTAATTTTTATTTTATTTTTGAAAATTGTTTAGACAAAAAAACAAGGTCAGATCTATATATTATCTCATATCTTTGGGTATAAGATTCCATTGATTACTCACTATTTTCATGAGTTATGGTTGGTTGTATATGTGTTTTCAGTTTTATAATTAGATCTTGATTTGATAAAAGGGTGAAAAGAACATTTTGATAAGCAAAAAGGAAAAAAAAAAAACAAAAAAACAAAAAAAAAACACGATTTTGTTAGTATATATCAACATTAGTAAACAGGGCCCTTTAGTGATTCAGGATCCTTATGCAAACAGGAAAATAAAATAAACAGACCCGTGACTTTCGGTGACTTGGTCACCTAATTTACAAATGAAGTGATGTGGGGTTCTCATTTTTTTTTTCTTATTTTGCTTTTAAGTGTTTATGGGATATTTAGTGGAGTATATTTATATAATATGTATATTTTAATAAAAGGTGAGTGTAATGTTACTTCTTTGAAAAGAGAAGAGACAAAGAACTCTAATAACCGTTTAGATAAAAAGATTGAACTCCAAATCTTGACATGAAAAAAATAAATAAATAAATAAATAAAAAAATAATAATAGGCTTTTCTAACATACATTGTATGAATGACATATTTTGATAAGTGATCATTAAAGACCATTGACATAATAGCAATTTTTGTGTTTTGAGATTCATACATCACAATGAACACTCAAATTGGTTGGCTATACATCATACATCATAGGGGTTTGGTTGTAAAATAACAATTTACTTTTTTAAATGTACCGAGTTAGTACGTGTACTATTTTTTGTTCCACTTAATGTAACGTATTTTTATATTTTGTTCCAATTTAGTACGTGATGATGACGTGTCACATTATAAATGGTGACATGTGTCAGACTTTCAGGTATGTCATGTCATCATCACGTACTAGATTGGAACAAAATATGAAAGTACATTACATTAAGTGGAACAAAAAATAGTACACGTATTAACTCAGTGCATTTGAAAAAGTACGTTGCTATTTTACAACCAAAACCCTACATCATACATGCATACCAAGTTTATTGTCTGTTCGGTATCGGTGTAAGTAAGATGATTTGTGTCAAACATCATGTTTTATAGTATATCGCGTTTTATTTCGGCCTATTTTTGAGTTTTTTTCTTTATGTCAAAAAAACGTATATACAAGACAAAGAAGAATTAACATTATGTCACTAGACTTTTTTGGGTTAATGTATCAATTTAACCACACCAACCATAAATTACTGTCCCATTTTCAGTAAAGGCTTAGAAATTAGTTACTGGTATATTTTGAAACAATAATTTTTTTTGAAATATTTGAAACAATAATTAAATGCATGAGAAACCTAGAAATGTAAAAACCAAACACATGAAAATGGGGACCAACACCAATCAAGAATCTTGAAATAAAAAGGCAGTATTTAATGGATGGTGTAAACTGTAAATGGTGGAGGCCATGGTTTTCTTCAAGTGGTTTTGCACATTCATTGCATTCACATGTCTTTCACAACCTTATTCTTTTAGTGCCCTTCACATGTTTTACTTTTTCAAGATAAACCTCCTGGTCAACATACCCATTTTGTTTGACTTTTATCCACACTCTCAAAATCCCCTCAATTTTACCACAATCCGTTTATCTTTTCACCCTTGACTATTTGCATAGATTTAAATTTATTACAGTATTAGGTGGTAACTAGGTGTAATGTATATAGATTTGCATAGGAAAGGTTCTACAATTCTCGGTAACTATTTTTGGGTAAAAAGGATTTTTCACCCTGGTAAAATGAAAAAAAGTAAAGTAAAGTAAAGTAACTCCAAATACCGTCTTTCACGGATTATGGGTCTCAATATCGTCTTTCACGATGTATAGGGAGGTTGAGACGTAGACGGCCTTACCCTTACCTAAGGTAAAGAGGCTGCTTTCGGTTCTACCAAAGGTAGTAAAGGACCTCCAACCTTGCATGAGGTGAGGATCGAACCCTTGACCTCTGGAGATGTCTCCAGAGGTAAGGGTGCAGGGACGGAGCCACATTCAACCTTGGGTTGGCCAAGGCCCACCCTCAAGTTCCACGGGTTATTCATTCTTCTATATTAGTAATTAGATTGGTCCATTAATTGATAATTGGCCCACCCAAAAATTCATAAGTGGTTAAAGCTTATAACCTTACATTAACTGAAACTTAAAATTGCTAATTTACAGACTTCTTACATCATAAGTTTTGTTTTTCACATGTCAATATGGCATTATCATTTGGTAGATGCTTCAAATTGATTTGAACATGTATGCTGTTACATTTAGTCCAATTTTTAGATCAAAATTATATTAAACCAAAGATTCGAGTTTTATTTTGCATATCATGTTGTGTAGTATTCATGCATTTAAAATATAAGACTAGAATTACGTTATTTTATCATGGTCGACATTATATTAGTTAATTGCTAAATCGAAATTTGGCCCACCCATACATTAAATCCTGGCTTCGTCACTGTAAGGGTGTTAACTCAGTAACTATTTTACCTTATGAAAAAGAAGATAACATGAATAAGATTAGATATACTGATAACAATCATACTTAGTTTCACGTTAGTGCTACGTCATCATCTTTTCTTGCTATGTTTATCTTTTAACTAGTGGTTAACGATTAAGGGCATGCTTGGTTTATCTTCTAACTAGTGGCTAACGATTAAAGGCATGCTTGGTGTGTGGTATTAAAGGATGATGAATGGAAAACATAATCATTAACTATGCTTGATTTAATAATAGAATAAAGCATTAACCAAAACATGGTAATCAACCATTACTCACCAAAATGAGGGTTATGACATTGTATTCCTTAGTATTTCTATTATCTTTGCAATTGCCATTCTTTGATTTGAACCAAACGTCCCCTAAATAATTAATGACTATGATAAGCAAATTCCTTACCATTTTACCCTTGTTACAAACATCAAAGCATCATATACACAAAAACCATCACATGACAAAAGGTAAGAATTTTATTAGTGTAATAGTTTAGCTAAAAGAACCCTTTAAGTATATATATAACTAATACAAGTACAAGTGTACAATCTAAGGCCTATCCAACCAATTTCTTCCTCCAAACTTCCTGCTTTTAGTTTTTGTATAGATCTTCATCTTCACAAAATATACACACAAAGGGCTACTCCGCATCTAGAACAAGCCAATGGGGCCGGGCCCACTTGTAATTACATTGGTACATGGTATATCTCAAATGGGAAGAAGACACCAAAGGTAAGGGGAGGATAGGCTTATGATCAAAGGGTGAAATGGGAATTCAAAAAAAGCTAAAATGTTGATGAGAAAAGAATGAGTAGTGATGTAAATGGCTACTTAATATATTTAAGAGCTATAGTGGAGAAGTGGAGTGGGGGTAAATGAATGGAAATTTTAAGCTTAAAAAACTACAAAGGTTATGGTAAAATACTAATCTAACCCTCTCTGATTCCCACTAGCAATGGCTTTGAAGTATATTGGCTCTTAATGATGAAATTGTTGTGTTTTTTCTATGTAGTTGTGATACAACAGCAAATGGGGGATGACGAGAAGGAAATTACCATTCTGTCCTCAATAGGAAGGCAGGATATATAATATGGGGGAGTACAAAACTTAGCAGCTGCAACCGATAATTGTTTGTTTCCTTTAGTAGATGTAGTGGCGGACAGAAGTCTCCAACACTTCTCGACATGGGCATACCATTTCCTTCATTTGGTTGCCCTTTTTGTAAATTTTGATTGTTGGTACTGTCCTAACGTTCTCGACACTTGCAACTGCTAGGCTCTCTTCAGCGTCGACCTTTACATTAAAGAAAAGCATTATTGAACAAATGAACGTACGATCCCTTATTTTTGTTTCCATAAAAAAAAAATGCAAGAATCACATTTCTACATGTGCATATAATTCCCGTATGTGTGTGCGTGTGTACATGCTTCCCATTATAAAAATCAGAACTTATTACTACGTATTATTTTCTTTGTTCTTTTATATGCACAGTAAACATAAAAAGACGGTTTTCGTTCATACCTTTAAAAAGTTTATAGACGGATATCGGGTGCATAATGTGTCAAGGAACGAAGATATCTGCTTGCATTGAAGGTCAGATGTTGTTTTGAACAGAACAACAGAAGCTCCTGCATTCAATACATATATGTATTTACAAATGTTCAAAACTTTAGCAAGAGAGATTTTATTTTGTGAATAATAAATTACAAACCAGTCGAAGCAACTGCAGCTTTGAACTGCTCAAGACCCATAATAGTTTCAACTTCACCACCAAATTTCATATTATACACTTCTTCCCCAAGCGATTTCTTCAATGCCACTTGGGCATGGAATAAAGATTCAGCTATATCGTCATTATCTGGAAGTTCTCGTCTTAAAACTTCATAATCTTTCACCGATTCATCCCACATTTCGAGCTGTAATTCCAAAAAAAATACCATTTCAGTTTTAAGGTCTAAATGCAATAAAGATCTGGCTTTTCCTAATATAAAGAGTAAAACAGAGTGCTGGTGCATACCTTACTATATGTTGCGGCTCTGCGAAGAAGTGCTTTTGTATAATTTGGATGAAAAAGAAGCGCTTGATTACAATCATCCAGAGATCTTTCGAACTGCCCGAGCTTAACCCAACAAGCTGCCCTATTGCAATATATAATAGGATTTGAGGGATCAAACCTGAGCCCTTCACCATAAGCCGAGCAAGCCTCCGTAAATCTTTCTGATTTAAACAAATCATTGCCACGAGTGCGGGCTCTAGTTAACGACCTTACATTCTGGAGCAAAACCGCAACCTCAACGTTTCTTGGATCAATCTGTCCTGATTTCTCAACAGATGCAACTGCGTTCTCGAACCTAAAAAAACCAAAATAAAAATCTCATTTTTAACTTTTCCACGCAACATTAGAATTTTTAATGTAAAGACCCACAAACTCACCTTCCCAATGTCATGTCAATCTGAGCACGAACGAACAAAAGGTATGCCTCAGAAAGCATCCCAAAAAACTTCATTTGGGAGCAGGACGGGCTACTTGATGCCTCGAATTTAGGTACATTCAAAAGGATCAAATCTGCATCATCTAACTTATGGAGCTTCAATAGTGCTTCAGCTTTGCAGGCAAATAGCTAAAAGTTTAATATCAGCACATTCAGTTTTAACACAATACCGCTAATGATCAACTACTATATGTCGTTTCAAATTTAATTTAGTTATACCTGTGGACAAGAATCTGCTCCAGACGAGATAGCAGCTTCACTTTCCCTTAAGACACCACTCCAGTCTCGGACCCTCCTAGAGTCGGTACACTTACTTAAGTGCTTCTCAACTACTTGCAACTTTTGGACCTCTTTCGGGTCCGGTTGGTACCCTGGAAAATAAAGGTGTTTCCTTGCTCTTTCAACCTGTCCTAAACTGTCGTTGCTTACATTAATCATACTCACTTAATCTAAACTCAAGAACGCAAATAATTAAACAACCAAAAACACAAAAAATTTAACTAAAAAAATTCAAAATTATATAAAAATATATAAATTCCAAAAAATGTAACAAAATTCGAAACTTTATGATCTTAAACTTATTTACTCACCTAATTAGAAGAGAACCTAAACGATGATGAGCTCTTACATAACTAGAATCCAATCTAATAGCTTCTTCACATCCTTTAACTGCTTCACTCAATCTTTTCACACAAATCAATGCAGCTGCCCGGTTACAATGGTAAGCTGCAGTCACAGGCGATAACACGATAGCTTTATCATAATAACTTATTGCCTCTAAAAAATGACCCTTTTTGTACTCTTCATTTCCCAACTTATTTAAATCTTGTCCATCTGATAAAGTCAACTTCTTTGACTTTGAATTATTCACACTCATTATACTCCCATGACCATAGTTACCACTACCTAAACTTAACACATCCGGTTTACTACTCCGGTTCACCATCATCCCGGTTCTTAGTACTCGACCGGAGCCACATATGTTTCCGGCCGGAAGTACATTCACCGGCGATGACGTGGCAGGACTATCAACCGACATTTCACCGGAATGGTTGTTCTGGACCCGACCCGACCCTGAATGTACTTGAGCCTTATTCCCGGTTCGACCAGAAACCGAACCGGATGAGCTGGACCCGCTGCTGGCAGCCGGTTGAGCTCTTAAAGGCGAAATGGGTGAGCCGGAGCCCCGACCCATGACCCGACCCGGGGTTGTTTTCAAATTTGGAGACTGACCCAGATCAAGTTCTCGAAAATCTGGCTTATTGGTGTCATCGCCGTTGTCTAAAAGTGAGTGACGGAGATGATCGGAAAATGAGTGTTTATGAAACCCTAGCTCGGATTCCGGTGTACCGGAGGGCGACATTTTGAAGAAAGGTGGTAAAGATTGAAGCTTTTTATGTTTTTAAATAAAGGGTTGTGTTTTTTTTTGGTTTTAGCAGTAATGAGTTTGGTTAAAGGTTATATGATAGTACAACTATAACTAAGAAAGAACAAATTGGGGAAATAAAAAGAAAAGAAAAAAGAAAAGATGAGGATCTCGTGAATTTAAAGGAAGAAGCAAAGAATGAAGAATGTGAAATGGAGAGAAAGAAGAAGAGATGATTGATTATTATATTACTGTATAATATATAAATTCTTTTATGATTATTGTATTATAGTTTCTTCATCTATACTATTGTTGCCTGTAGATGCCGCAAAAGTATAAAAGAAGGACCAGTTATATAAAGTTAAACATATTCTCCTTATGTCTCATATTAATTATTCTGGTTGACTTTTTAGTGAATGGATATTTCAAAGAAAGAAAAACAACAAAGATTTTTAGCAACACATTTCAAAGAAAGGATAATTTTGAAAAGAGATACATCTAGTTTTGTAAGTGAATCTAAAATTAGTGGTTGTGCTTTCTTTTTATTATTCTTATTTTAATTTTTTTTTTCTTATTTGATTTAAATGTATTTTTCTTTGGTATAACTTTCATCAAGTATTATATAACACAAACACAAATATTTAAAGTAAAAGTTGACAAAGAAATACAATAACCCAAACAGGTCAATTAATATGCGATGGAGGGAGTAAAAGGTGAAAAATGTAAATTATATAATTATTTTTCATTTAACAGCAGATATACTAGGCTGCTTCAACAGCAATGATTATTTGCCCTTCTTCTATTTATAGTGGATGCTAATGTGTCTAAAGCTTATATCGAATTTGCTCAATTTGTAATCAATCTTTGTTCATTATATTATACTATGTATAACATTTGTTGATGCGGAAGGAGGATGGTTCGGGTGTATTGTGGAGCTGTGGCTTGAGTCGGCACTGTTCACACATCGAGCCGAGCCAAGTCGTCGGCTAAGATGGATTAAAAATAAACTTGCGTTGATGAAGCTATGTTTGTTGGTGGGTTTTCCATTAAGTTGCTACTTAATTTTTGAGTTTAGTTGTATGCTTAACGCATGTTTTCCATTATCAATATGATTAGCAATATATAATACACATAGAAGGTTCGGTGAGGGTTTCCAAAAGTAGTGCATTATCTATCTTCCCATGCAATCTTCGTTCTACCATTGACGAGAAGAAGTTCGAAGCTTTCTTCTTTGGAGTAGTTTTTGGTTGGAGGTACGTTTAAACAACTTTTTCTAGATGGTTCTTCAATGTGGGAGTCTAGTTTCTTTTGAGGAGATTATTCTGGGGTCTTTATTACTTCGATTCGACCATTTTAATTTTGTTGATCCATTGTATTTATTCATTTGAGGACTTTTATTTGGAATCGATTAGTCTATCTGTCACGCTGCAGGCCTGCCATAGACTTACTACCAATCATTGGTTTACTGCTATGACAGACATTGTAATTGGAGCATTAGCAGCATATATATGATCTACGGTGTGTTTCTTTTTACCGTTAGCTAAGGGGTTAGGTCCACAAAACATTTAACAATAATTCTTTTTTAAGTATGACCAACATATTTCTCTTACTTCCTTTATATCCCCAAGACAAAAAATATTAACCCCTACTCATTAACTGGATCTAATAGAGGTAGACTCCACATATATTTATAAGGGTCTTAGTCTAGGGAAGGAAAAAACCCTAGGTGGAAACCGTAGAGGGGGTGAAAACGTTTCCATTTAAAAACTTGAATCTTTTGTATCAAATGACCAATCAAGTTTGATGTAATATGAGAAGTCTCAACATAAAGTCTTGCGACAACTAGTCATAGTGGAATTTCATATGTGAAGTATATTACCATGACACAAACATTGACACACATAAATACCACACAGTATATGCAATAAGCCACACAAACATAAAAGCAATGCAAATATAAAATGATAATGCAAAGATAAAAAGTAAAGAGATATGTTAATACAAATAATGTCAAAAATGTTATTTGCATTATTCGGTCTTCTTTCGTTTTGATAATCACAAAAATATAAAAACATGCTACGTAAAGTTACGGTTAATAAGTTTTTAATCGGGGAAACTCGTTTCTTCCACGTATCTACTATAACGTCACTTCATGTATGAATAAACTTCATACCGACATTAGTAAAGATATCAAAGATTTTTTTTTCCTTCAAAACTTACATTTTTATGTATGACAAAATATTTTTCACAAAATGTATTTTTGTGTTTTTTAAAGAAATGTTTTATTAAGAAAATAAATCCAAATTCAAATATTATAACACTATACTTCCCCCCAAAACAGATAAATCTTCATCAGATAAACTTTCACCACGTCAGGACAAAGAGAGGAGCGTCTGTTGGGACGGTCCTTTAAATGGACTGACGGTCCCTTAGTGATAAAGGATCGTCACATGTTTAAGGGACCGTCACCCCCTCTCCTGGCATGTATAAATACTGAAATGTTCCTTCTCAGAAAAATAATCCTCTTAGCACAAAAGCATTCTGTTCTTTCTTTCTACCTTCTTTGATCACTATAACATGTCGGTATATGTTTATAAGTGATTTCCTCCTCCTCTATATCAAAGTGCAAGAGAAGAACTCTCGAAGTAGTGAAGAATCGAGATGTTATAAGAGTCCACACATAAACGTAACAAGTGTTACGATTCTTTTCTTCCTCCAACTCTATAATTTGTATATGTTGTAAATCTGACTTATGTGTGAGTCGTGACTAGTTGTGTTAGGCTTGAACTTGGACAAAGGTGTAAGTCCAAGAAGTGTTGTATCTAGATTATGTATTGTAATAGTTGTATATTGTGGTGTGAAAACTAGAACTTAATGGAGTTCTAGTGTGAAGATTCAAGTGAATGGGAGTGCTCGTTCGTATGAAGACTTGGATTATGTGTCGATGCAAGAAGGACAAGAGTGCTTATTCATGTGGCCACGTGCGCCTTGGAGTAGATTGGTTCTAGCTACGATTAGAACTCGACATTCCACTTCGTGTCGGTAAACTTGGTGTAAGCTTATGTACGGATTGCTCCGCCTGAAGGAGTGTGTTGATATAGTGATTGATAACTTTCGAGTGTGGTACTCGGAGAGTGGAGTAGGACGAAGAGTGAGCTTCATGCCGAACCACTATAAATCTCGGTGTCTCCTTGGTTGTGCTCTTTCTTTACTCTTTACTTTAGTTGCATATTACTTTCATTACTAGTTTAGAAGATATCACTTAACTAGTAAAATTCAACAAGTTTGTAAAAGAAACTTTAACCAGGCCTAAAAGCGGAGAAATATTTTTACAAGTAATTAGAAACGGTGAAACTATTCAACCCCCTTCTAGTTTCTACAATTGGTATCAGAGCCTCGTCACTCAAAATATTTAAAGTATATTGTAATTTAAAGCTTGAATCAATCTATGGATTACGAAAGACATATAGAAGGGGTTTCTTTGAATGAACCACCATTTTTTTGAAAATGAAAATTTTGTCGAATGGAAAAATGAATTCGAAAGTCATGTGAAATCAATAGATCATGATCTTTGGCATATCATTTCAATTGGTGATTTTCAACCAATGAAAACAAATTTCGATAATCAAAATTTCATAAGAAAGTTTTGCAAAAATATTGAAGCAAAAATATTGATTTGTAAAGCTTTGCCGAAAATTGAATATGATAGAAAAATTTTATGTCAAACGGAAAATGACATGTGGAAAAATATTTTAAACTTTCATCAAGGAAATGTTCAAGCCAAAGATGATGAAAATAAGTTATTAGAAAAACATTTAGTTGAAGTAGATGCATGTACTACTAGTTCAAATATTTTTGATGTAGGTAATATCGCCGACAAGGATCATTTAAGCAACCTAGAAAGTGTACTAATCTACGAGTCTTGGAGTGATACCGATGGAGAAGACAACATGTACCTTGAATATGAAATTAATCAAAAGGTTGATTCTTCAAGTAAGGTACATTCTAAAATTGAACATTTTTGTTATGATCTATTCATTCTAGAATTTTCAAAAATAGAAAATGAACTTAATAATCTATGCAACATAAGTAGAAAATCATTTTCGGAGAATGAAACTTTGAGATCATACGAAAGCAATCTTGAAAAAGAAGTTATCCTAGAAGATAAAATGTATAGACTTGAAAGTGGTATAAAAATTAATCTAGAATGTAAGGTGTGTCATGATTATAAAAATGAGATTAGAAAAGCTAGTGAAATGGCTAATACACTTGCTAAATTCAAAATGAGTTCTTAGTCTCTTGAAAATTTACTAAGTAGCCAAAAAACATTTGGAGATAGAATAGGATTAGGCTATGATTCATATGAGTGTTCAACTAGTAAGTCAAAACAAATAAAATTTGTAAAACCAGTTAGACTAATATAAAATTGTTTTTTTTGAAAATTAAAAAATGTTAAAAACAATGATCATCACTAGTGATAATCGTCTAAGTAATAGGAATAAAATGTAAAGAAGCATTTTATATCCATTGGCGACATCCTTACAAATTGCATATAAACGCAATGGATGTCTCGGACTAACCATCTCGGACCCATGAGAAATTGGGTACCAAGCTTGCTTGTTAGTTATGTCTTTAGAGATATAAACGAAGCCTCTTGAAGACATATGTTTACATCCATGATCTCGCAATGAACGTAAAGACCTCTTAGTTATTATTGAGTCTTGCATCACGTGCAACTCATTCTTTGGTAATGTGTAATTAAGGATAGCTAGCGGTCAAGGTATGTTTTCTTACAACCTTGACTATCATGCTTGCTATATGACAATCTGATATATGCTTACGTGACTATGTGATTGCTTGTTACATGCTTGTATGCTAGATAGTATATGTGTGCTAATATTTGTTATATGCTTCTGTTAGTGCAAATATTACGATATTTAATCTATACAGTCTCGTTTATTTTGATTGATGACAAACATAAAACTTGATACATAACGCAAAATGTACAAGTTACTCATAATCACATTTGTCTCAACATACATTCAACACCTCTCAACGTCTCGAGTCCTCGTATGCTACAACACAGGTTCATACATGTTTGTTATGTAGCATTATGATCAAACCTCTTGACTAACCATTTAGAATATTTAAAATACTTTTAAAATCTTTAAGTATTTTATGTGTCAAAGTGCGCTTTAAGTGTCAAAACATATAAACTGCCACATTAGGTGTCTAGGTAATATTAGTAAGTTTACAATCTATAAAAATATACTATCTTATAAAGAACATAAGTACATCAAACATTTTAGTAACTTACTAAACATAGCAAGCTAATATATACATTTTCTAAGTAACTTAAAGTATACTTTTATTTACATGTTAATCTAAAATGAAAATGTATATTTACATCATGCCTTGCATCATCCATGTCTTGTCAATGGATCCTTGTAAGATGTAAGATATATTTCAGTTAGATTTATACACAAGCGTCTTAAAGTTGACTTTGAAAGATATGGAAAGATTTTAAGTAGATTTAGTAGATTTTGAAAATTTGTTGTCAGGTCCCAAGGATCCCTTTGGGACAACGGACGGAACCCTCAAAAGGGTTCCGCCGTACCCGCGGGTTGATCAGGTGGTTTTTCTGTTAATAGTAGTTCATTGTTTAGCCCATGTTTTTCAACCCACAAGAACACAAATTCTCTCTACCCTTTTAAGCAACATCTAGATCAGTAGCAAACCATGTGGAAACACATATTAATCACCCTTTCCATAATGATCATAATGTTACTAACTCTCATTATGTTGTAAGCATACACTCGTAATGATCCTATGAAGCAAGCTCAAAGATCATGAGTCACAAGCATAGCATACTTCCTGATCCACCAAGAAGGTTAGAAGATCTTGAAGTCATCATTCATTAAAGCATACCAACATATGAAGATTCAAGGGCACTTGACATCCTCAATGATTGAAGACTTCTTATTCAAGAAGATCATTTAGATTAGCCATTCATATCCATTAGACATACATGTCTTGGATCATCATTGTATCATCACAATCTATTCACCAAACTAGATTAGATGGTTTATGTGTTTGTGCCTGATGCATTCGGTATGTCAGTGTAGCATAGGGTGATTAGCCTATTTCAAGTTTTAAATTTATATTTAGCCAACTTATTACTAACACACACACACTTAACGATCAGTGTACCTGGTCAATATATATATATATATATATATATATATATATATATATATATATATATATATATATATATATATATATATATATATATATATATATATATATATATAGTGGTATGTAGAGTGTCGAACACTAAGAATAGAACGTAATATCTAGTTGATTTGATCAATATTTTAATATCTAAGTTAGTTATACAATCTAATCTAATAAAAATGGGGTTTAGCCGGAGAGACTAACACGGTTTATATGATGAGTATCGTAATCTAATCTGTCTCGTTGGATCCTAAATATCGGTGTGTAAACTCTTAATGATTACTTATGTTTATCCTACCTTCTAGACACTAGATAAGTAGGCAAGGAACAGGTATGGTAGCCCGAAAGACTCAACTAAACACAGAGGTTATCAATGCACAAATACAAGTCACCAAAAAAACATCATATAAACTTTAATCGATGGGAAAGCAATTTTAAGGGGAGCAGTATGGTGACTACAAGCCCATCAATCATGATGGATTAAAGCTTACTAATACAATAAAACAAAACTACTTAATGAATTATACACATGCAGGACCTTCTTACGGCTCTAAGATCTTCGTTTGGGGCGTGTTTTGTGATGCTTCTTCGACTGGATTTGTCTCCTTAGGGTTTTGTTGCACACAAAATTCGTATCTGTCTTGGGGTATTTATAGTTTATGTCTGAGAGATCGATGCGGTGCTGTTGGATCAGCTCCTTGATAGATCTTTGAGCCTTATGGATCGTTAGTATGCCAATGTAATCAAGAGCAAACTATATAGAGAATCTCTTGTAAACTTGTATTTACGCGGAATATAAACACAAGAATGAAGAACACAGTTAACTAAAACACTTTGATCCTCTATGGATCTTTTTATTAATCACTATAGATTGATTCTCAGTCGTGTACATAATGAATGACAATGAGTTTCTTTTATACTATAAGAAACCCTAACCTCTCTTACAAGAAAACGTGTAAAGTAAAACTATAAAAGATATCAAACATCTTGTCCTAAAATAAACTAAATATAATCTTCTAAGAACTTCCAATTCCACGGATTAACTTATCCGCAGAATTCTATCTTCAGCAGGAACCACTATAGGTACCAGCAGGAACCTGTCAGTAGGAAGTCATCAGCAGAAACTATCTTCTGTCTTCAATAATTCCTAACAATCCTCCCCTAAACTTGAATTTGACTTGGTTAACTTCAAGTTTCTAGATAGATCTTTCACATACTAAAGAAGAGGATTGAAAGTTTAACATCAGCAGCAAAGAAGAAAGAACCAGCAGCATCTTTATTGGCAACAAGTCTTTTTGTCACCCTTTTTTGCAGCAACAATGACATAGTGTACATCAATTCATAAGTTTCATGCTATTCTCATCACATCCAGGTGTGTTAACTCTTGTGAGAGGTGAATCATTGAAAATTAATAGATTTGATGTCTTTTTACCAATAGCCATTACTACTGGAGTAGCCAAATGTTTAAGTTCAAGAACTATGGTACATTGATAACCATATGATTTTTAGCAAACCATCAACTATCAACGGATTTGAGTAGTCTTTACCTGTAGCCGTTTGCTCAGGACTAGCCAATTCTTTGGTTAAAACCATGGTGAATCAGTAACCATATATGGTTTTCCACTGCCTTTACCACATGCCATACACATGTGGGCTAGCCAACTCTTCAATTCACTCATAGAGATATGGTGAGTTGAAAACCATACAATTTTTGGTAAATTGTCAACCAAAAACGGATTTGATGATCACACTAGAGCCGTACCCTCATGGTGAGTCAACTTTTTCTAGTCTAAAAGACATGGTAAGTTGATTACCATCAAAACTCTGCACAACAAGTTAGTAGATAAACTACTTTATTATTATTTTTTTAAACTAAAAAAGATAAAGAAAAATAGACAATAACAAAGTAACAGATTACCGAAGTGAAGATTCAATGTGAACACCATACTTTGCTGCCAATTCTTGTTTGACAAGAAGACTTCTCCTAATGGTTTTGATCAGCTGTTCTACATGAGTCATATCATTACCCACCATATCCTTAGGAACAGTCAACTTCACATCAAGCATCTGTTTCCAAACACCATTGGAAATGGGATATGTAACATCTCCCCACATATTCAAAACCTTGCCTGCCATAGTAAACACCATATGCACATTGGAGAGGGGGAAGTATTCCCAACTAGCAACATCCCAACTTTGTTGTCCATTCCAAACCTTAAATCCTTTCCCAACATAATGTGAAGAATCATAAAGCACATATAGATCCCCAAGCAAAAACATACCAACACCTTCTGGCTTATGTGATTTGATGAGTGTGTAAATACTCATCATTTTTGTCTTATCTGAACTGCCAAAACATCCAAAAACACTCAAATATACATCAAAATACTGAAAATATCCCAGGATTGTGTTTTATATGTTTCAGATGCAAAATGATTAAAAATAGATGAAATATGAACAAAGTGTGCATAATTGGCAATTTCAGTCCCTCAACTTTCCAAACTTGTCAAGATTAGTCCCTAAGCATTTATTTTGGAAGAAAAGTCACCAAAGGTCCTTCTAAAATCACAAATAATCATATTTACTCCTTTGGTCTAAAGTTTCATCAATTTAAAAGTTTAGTCCCTGTACTTTGCAAAATTGGCAAAAATGGTCCCTCGGATTTAAAACTTTGAAAAAAAATCAATTTTGGTCCTTGTGCTATTCATCTATGGCAATTGTGATCCTTGGATGTGAAGTTTAGAGAAATGTCATGTTTGTTCCCTGGAGTTTCAAAAGTTGGCAGGTTTGGTCCCTGGAAAGTTCAAAAGTGCAGATTATAAATCATGGTCCTTGTACTATTCAAATATGGCAGGAATGGACCTTGTGAGTACTTTGGAAGAATGCTAAATCTAGCCCCCAAACGTTTGGCAAATTACAATTTAGGTCCTTGTGATAATTACCAAACCAAACCGGACCCTTATTATTAAAACTAAAAAAAACCAAACCCAATCCAAACCTTTCCCCATGATCCGGTCCACCACAAACTCACATGCCCAACACAACACAGCCCACACACCCGTTTGATTATTTAGAACGTCTCCTTCCTCCCCAACTTGCCCTGCTACATCACCTCACCATCCCCACCATCACATCACCTTTCCACCGCCTAAGCCATTACACTTCACTCCTCTACCTCACCCCCTCCTTGCAGAAACATCATTGAGCATTTAATGCTTCCCCACCTTCAAATATTCAATCTCCACTCTCACAGCTTGGTTTTTGGCACCAACTTGACCCATTGCTCACTCCTACTATCCAAATTGCCCCCTGCCACCTCCATAACACTCCACAATTCTTTAATTGCTCTGAAACAACCCCAATCCACCTGTTCTAATTTTGGCGCCAAAAATCGTTTAAACGGCTGGGATTAGTTTCAGACATCCAATGGACCATATTATTGGTGGGATTTGTGCACAAGGAGCTGGGAACCCTAATTCAGGCCTATAAAAGGAAAGAGAAGCAAAGAGAAGAGATATCTAGTGTAATTTAGTTTTATGTATGTCGTATAATTAATTTTCAAGCTTCTAGTGTATGATTTAGCTTTCAAGTCTTGTATTTCATATTTTCAGTGTAATCTAAACCTTTTCCAATAATATAATTCAAGTTTCAGTTCAATTCTCAATGTATACAATTTTCATTTTATTTCAAAAATCTCAAACAGCTTAATGATAGTTTCTAGTTATTATCCTGGACTTCTTAGGCTCATATAAGCTCCATAAAGCTTATTCAAGCTTTTAGAAACCATAAAAATCAATTTAGTATCAAAAGCAAAAATATAAAAAAAATCAGAAAAATAGAAAGAAAATAAAAAGTTGTAGGTTCCATGGTGTTCACAGCTGGAGCATGGTTTATATTGGATGGCCATGGTTTAGTACTCCATGGGGAGTGTTAGGAATGGTTCAATGGTCCTTGGTTCATGAAAGTTTGGCAGGAAGGCTTTTGTATGCAATTTTCCTTAATTTTAAGTTTCTTATCACTAGTGCTTGCTTATTCTGTTCTATTATAACTTATTAGATGATCTCTGATTCATAGATTAAGCTTTAGTTTCAGTTTACTCATTTTTCTTTAAAATCATATAATATAAGTGGTGTTTGGCTTAGTCTGTTTCTATGTATTAAGGCATGTTCTTGTTGTTAGTTTTGGTTCTTACATCTCACATTAGGTCTTATTAGCATAGTCAAGTCATAAAAAATCTGTGTTCTTAAGAAAAAAGTCAAAACTCACTTTAATCTCTTGTCTGTTCACTGTTTGGATTTTAGTTATCAAGGTCACCCATATCAGCTCATTAGTTGTTGTTTTAGCTTAAAAACATCTAATATTAGCTTAATATTGCATAATCAATCACTTAGATTCAGTAAAAACTCACAAAAGTCAATTTGGATCATAATCTCAAAAAGTCAAATTTGACATTCAAGCAGAAAACCAAATATTGGGTGAATTTTTGTGATTTTTGTGTGTAGAATCATGGCCTGAGATTTTTACATGTGCTAGTCTACCACCTAATCTACAAGATTCCACAAGCAGCTTATTTTTGTGATTTTTATTTGAGCTTGTGCAATAGCTTATTTAAAGCTGCAGGGCAAGTACATGCCCTGTGCATCAGGATATTGACCAAAATTCCAAGGTCTCCCCTGTACTCACTTGTGGGCCCCACCATAAGCTCTTTGGCTTTTTGGAAAGCCAATCAGCTGATCTTTAAGGATCATAGCTTGTTTTTCACTTTGTAGCTTATTAGGTAGGGCTGCTCATAGCTTTTTGTTCGACCAATTTGACTGTGCATACTGAGCACTCAGTATACATAGCCTTTTTCATAAGCCCACCAAGGGTTTATTAGTAGACCCCACACCTGGCCCTTTGGCTTTTTGAAGAGCTTATCAGCTCAGCTTCTCAGTTTTAGGTTTAGTTTGGACCCTAGCTTATTGGTCCTCAGCTTATTTGACCTTTCTTGTGACCTGTCTCAGAACCAAAAACTGAGCACTCAATTTTGTGCAAAAATCCCAAGACCCACCCAGGGTTCATTAAAAAGCCATAAGCCTAGCTTATTGGCTTATTTCAAAGTTGACCAGGTCAACTTTGAGGGTCAAGTTTCAGTTTAGACCCCCTTTCACCTCTGTGGACACCACGGAGGTCCTAAGGTCCTTGTTTAAGGCCTGTATTGGTCTTGTGTTTTGTTTAGTGCTTATTAGGTATTATTAGCTTATTCTTGTGCTTATTTTGGAGTCTTTTGCTCATTTCAAGTTTGTATCATCTGTCTTAGCTTATTTGATCATATGGTAGCTTAAATATAGCTTTTTCAAAAGCCACAAAGTCCTAATAAGCTAAAAAGCCCAACTGTTACGCATTTATGATTGCGCATAACTTAATAATAAGCTACAACCAAAGTTCCTTCACAAAATTTTGTTGTTTTTAGTGTTTAAGTAGTTTTGTAAAAGAAAAACAAAGAAAAACCAAATTTAATATTAGTGATAGCTTCTATTTAATAGAATTTATCTATTTTAATTTTCTTTCAGCTTATTATTAAGCACTTTTTCATTTTTATATTTTTCTTAAATTTCTTTTTTATTAAAGTATTTTTAGGAATTTTTCCAGATTTTTCTCTTTTAATTTAGTATTTACTAGAATTAATATTAGTTTAATTAATAATTAAGTAGTATTAGTTAATTAAATAGTTTTATTAATTTTTATTTAACAACAGTGCCTTTTTATATTTTTCATAGGTTTTATAAATTATAAAGTATTTTTAGAAAATAGTCTCTTAATTACTATTGTTAATTTTCTATTTTTATTAATTAATTTAGTTAATTAGTTTTTAATTGATAAATAACTAATTAATTAGTAAACTAGTTTAAAAATAATTTTTATAAACTTTTTATAATTTTTTAGGATTCCTGTTATGGTTAATTAGATTTATAAATTTTCTCATAATTTTCTAAGTCATTTTGCTATTTTTAGTAATTTAAATTAGTTTAATTAATATCAACGTTGCAAAAATCGTAAATCGGTAGTCGGGCGGTCGACCACCCTGCAGCCTGTAATCGGTCAAGGCGGTGATTAATCGGTTTGGCATTTCCTGCATGTTTTGGGAATTTCTGGAGAGCAAACTAAAGATCTTAACCGATTCCAAGTCTTCTATGTTTACAAACCTCAATAAAAGGCTTGAATTCTGATTATGAGGCCCATTGTACGTTATAAGTGAAATAAACGATCCCCAAATTAAGTAAAATGCCTAATTTTTTTTTAAAATTGACCGATTCGGCCGATTTTTGGCCGATTCGGCTGATTTTTGGCCGATTCGGCCGATTTTTGACCGATTCGGCCGATTTTTGACCCATTTTTTCTGATTTTTTTGCCTAGGCCGATTTTTTCACCGATTTTCGAAAATCGACAAGGTGCATCACTGATTAGCGATTAATCGGCCGATTCGGCCGATTTTTGCAACATTGATTAATATAATTAGTATTTAATTAATATAAAATCCACAAAAAGACAAAAATAAATATTTTTAGTTTCTAAATTTATTTTAAGTTATTTTAGAATTTTAAAAATTAATTTGCAATTTTCTAGCTTAAATTTGTAATATAAATCTTTTTAGTATAAGTTAAATAGTTTTAAATTAAATAATTAATTAGTTTTTATTTAAATAATTAATAAAAAATAATAAAATAATCAAAAAAAAATTCTTTTTAATTAAATTTTCTTTTAATATTAAGTTTATAAAATTTTCAATTTCAACCCCTGTAGTTTAATTTGGCTTAAATCTCACCTTTTTCTCTGTCTGTAAACATTTCTGATTTCTAATTTGTTTACGTTTAATCATATATGTGTTTCTCTAATTGTTAATACTGTTTCATTATCTTAATTTCAAGCTATCAATAGTGTAAATCAAATCTACTTCATCTTTGGTTACTGTCCTCAGTACCATTCATTCCCGAAAACATTTACAAATACAATTTCAATCTCGTTGGGACTTAACGACCCGGGGATTTCCCTGTATTTCCACGGATTTAATACTTGCACTCCCTCCTAGGTGAGCCTATTGACCGCACCCGGTTGACTGGTTGGTTTAGGAGGAGTCATGATTTGTAATATTCTGTCACCCATCCATATAAACTAAGAAGATCCTGTATATCCACCATATGTAATATTTCACTAAGGAAAGTGAAATGCTTAGTTGAACCATCTCTTCTATGGATAACATTTTATTTGTCCTTGCCCTACTGTAGACTGAATGAGTTCCCATTTGACCAAAGGATACCATACAACAGGATCCTCATCCTCTTCCTCAGCAAATTCAATAAAGGAACTGTCTTTAGTTGGTAAATCAAGAGTCTTAGAACCCCTCTTTGGCCTGATGCTCTTCTGTCTTTTACCAGTAGTAGAAGAAGGAGAAGAAACAGCTGGAGAAGAAGTCTCAGTAGCAGGGGAGTCAGTGTGTTTAGCAGAAGGATCATCAATAGGAACTGTCTCTTGTCCATCAGTAGGAATAGGCTTTGGGTCACCAACAGGAATGGACTTATCTGAATCAGCAGCATCAGGTTGTGAAACCTCAGCAGGAATAGATTCCTTAGTAGCTGGAGTTTTTGCAAACTCTTCAACATTAACAGATTGCTGTAGAGGAATAACATCAGTAGTGAAACCTTCAACTGTATCAGCAGGTTGTGCATCAGCAGAATCCTCAATAGGTTTTGAAGCACCAGCAGTAACAGTATCAGGAGGAATATCAGAAGAATCATCCACCTGAGTTAGGACTGAGGGTGAATGAACTTTACCCCCATCAGCAGTAAAAGGATCAGCAGCATCCAGAGGAGCATCAGAAACATCATCAGACTTTAATCTTTTTGCTACTGGTTCATCCAAAATACTTGCATGTCTCTTCATTGGCTGATGAACCTTGTTGGGATATGAAGATCAAAAGTACTTCTGAAGATCAAAGTACTGCTTGTGTCAAAGTACTGCTTATGTTGAAAAGTCAAAGTACTGCTCGTGCATGAAGAAAGTTAAAGTACATCTATGATAAAGGACTGTTATGCAATATTGTGAAAGGATTGTAATGCAAAGTTATTAGAATATTCTAGAATTAGTTTAGTTTTAGTTTACTTGTCGTTCAAGTATTGTAAATCGGCTTAAGGTTTTCCTTGTGTCTATAAAAGAAGCCTTAGGATGGTATTAGACGTATGCTTATTAGTACGAATACTTTAGAATATGATAAAAAGAGTTATTAGGGTTGTTAGTGAATCTGTATAGAAAGCAGGTTCAAAGTTTGGTTTAATATAATCATTAAAAGTTATTCTTCTTAGCTTTGTTTTAGTAGATTCCGCATACTTAACAAGGTTATATTAGTGTTTCATTATTAATAATTTTGAAGTTATTAAAGATTGTTAAACCCTTACAAGCTACAAAGTAGTTTGGTTAGAGTATATATCGATCCAACATTCCACAATACCATCCTGCAACACTATATGCTCATATGCAATCTCTTCTACAAAATCTAGTGAAGCTTGGACAAGTATCTACAGAGAAAGGCAAAGGCGTAATGACTTCTAGTTCTGAATGGTTAAACACAATGGAAGATACTAATGATGAAGAAGATCTTATCGAACCAAGCATGACATTTATGGCATATACGGAAAATATTGCAAATGTGGAAGATCAAAATTATGATTCAACTCCACTCTTTGAAGCTAATGCTAAAAACGATGCCACACTTAGTCAAATGGAAGTTGAAGGGGGTAATCTCAATCCTGTTTTGCAAAGTTTCATGGTAGATATTCCATCTGATGATGAATATGAAGATTTGGAGGCTGATACAGTAGATGTGATGTTAATGGCAAACATGCAGGAATTTCACATGAATAATGCAGGCCCAGAGTATGATTCTGAAGATCCATTTGTGAGATTAAACAAAGAGAAATGCATGACATCTTTTAGATTACTTCAGTCACACCTTAAACTCCTTTCTAACAAAGACTTAGAAGATACTTGTTCCGAGTGTGTATTCAGATATATATTTCCAGACCTCTTTGGAGAAAATGTTGATATTTTCACTAATTCGATGTTCGACAACATGAATCAACTTAAAAGGCAACTTGCAACTGAAGAATTTCACGAGTATGAATCCAAGGCCGCCTTCAAAGTGCTCAAGGAACAATTTCAACATTTCATCAATTATGACTGTGAAGATGTTAGCAAGTATTTTTTAGAATACACTCGAATCAAGGCACAATCCTTCAAAGATGTATTGCTCCAACACATGGATGCTATTGAGAAGTCAATTGTTGAAAGAGTACTGCACAAACAAGAGTATGACAAAAGGGTTAATAAAAAGAAGTTGCAGATTCAAGAAGAGCAAGTTCATAAAGTTGATGTATTGGAAGCTAATTTGGTTGTCATGGAAAGCAATGGGACAGAATTAGAAGAGCAAGATGACAGCAGTAGATTAGGGAATGATACAAATGTAGACTATGCAGAGATCAGACCCTCCTATAACTTAGAGCCCAACTTTGACAAAGAACAGATGGATGAAGAAGATTTCATACCCATCAATGACATAGAACCTAACTTTGACAAAGAGCACATGGATGAGGTACAATCTATTGTTGATCATATTATGTCTGCTGATGTGTGCTTTTTCACACATCCTTTTTAGGCTTAAATCAGACCAAATACACCAAATACGCCAAGAGAATGCGTGTTTTTGTATTTGTGTATGTGCAGGTACGGATATGTGGAAAATGAACAAAAACGAAGTATAAACCGACCAAAACGAGCACGAGAATGGAAAAAGGTCAAAAGCCGGAGCCGGGGAAGCAAAATGATCAAAGAAAGCTCATAATTGCATAAAAAGTCCTCAGAGATTCGTCAAAGTACAAATTTAGTCCCTGATCAAAGTTTGGAAGAAATGTCAATTTTAGTCCCTCATCTTTCAGGAAGTTACAAAAAGGGTCCTTTGAGAAATATTTCAAGTAAAATCAACAAATGGTCCTCCAAGAATCAGAGGAAGTCAACATTAGCCCTTGAAATACAAAGTTGGAAAATTACAGATTTGGTCACTATGGTTTGCAAGATTACAATATTGGTCCTTAATAAAAGTTACAACTCCTAATCCTAAACTTATAACCGGATCCACAAATATATTTACCCATAATCCCAACCAAAGCCCAAACAACAGGTCAAGCCCAACACCCTCACGCACTTAGACCCGGTCCACTCCTAATATTACCTAAGTCAAACTTTACCAATACCCGGTCAACCCAACCATTATAATAAAACCCCCAAATAATACTCCCGCCCCCCAATTCACTTTTAACCCAGATAAAACACTGTTACTAGAACCCTAATATTACCTCACCACCAAATTCACCTCGTATAACCAATAATTACCCCAATCATTATACTTCTAGAAGGTGTCAGAAAGGGTCAGGCACATGTCAGGGTGTGTCATAACATGTGGACCAATCAGGAAGCATACGGAGGATCAATCACATCAACTAATTAATCCAAGGGTTGAGATACAAGGCTTGTGGACCAAGGGCGATCTGAGGGTTGATATTAGCTCAAAGAAACACAGGTCTCACGAGGATTGCTGAGCTGGACTTGCTAGAACCTTCACACAGGGCTCATACCTCACCTATAAATACCCCCCTCCATCACAGATTAGAGTGTGTAGGTTTTTAGTATAATTTAGTGTTATGTCTTAAGTTTCATTGTAATTTTCTTTTCTAAAATATTGTACTCATTTTATTATTATTAATATAATTCAAGTTTACTTTAATCTCAGCTTATTGTTCAAAATTCCTTTTAGCTTATTGTTGTTATTTACTCATTGGTAGTTTTAATTGTTAGTTTAAATTTCTATTTTACATTACTGTTTTATAAAAAATCAAAAAAAATCCAAAACAATAATAAAATAAAAAAAAATCAAAAAAATATTGTTTGAATTACTTATTTAAGCTTCAAATTAGATTTTTTTTTTGTTTATATAAGATCATATTAGCTTCATTATAGCTTTTGTGAGTTAATTTCTGTCAATTATTCTTATAAACACATTGGTCAAAGTTAGTCAACTGTTGAGCTTATTGAATAAGCTGAGCTTATTTGGAGTAAGAGACAACCAAAAGGAGTCCATTGGTCTGTCTTAAAGGCAGGCTAGCATAGTGAACCCCCTTCTTTTCAAGCTGAGGGGGATTTGGTTTGTAAGTCTTCATTTATTTTAATTCAATTCTACATCAGTAGCTTTATAGTAGTTTAATTCTTTTAATATTGCTTGTTTATGTTTGTTTGCATCATATCTTAGTTTATTATAGCTTGTTTCTTTATCACCATTAGTTTGATTTGGTTTGGATTGTAATTGTTTCATTTATCTATCATCTATTTGATTTGTGTTTCTGTGTTTGAGTTGCATTTGAGATCTGTGTTTCTGAGTATATTGGTTGTTTTTGGATCATTGTTAGCACTTAAGTTAGGATTTGGACTGAAGTGGATTGGAATTGAGAGGTATTTTAGTGGTGACAGTCACTAAAGGAGTGTTTGGATCTAATTAGTTTGCTGATATAGATAGTATCTCAGTAGGTATTGCTGGTTTAGATTATATTCTTAGGGTGCATTTTAGCTTTATCAAACATAAAAACAGGTAGTTACAATACAAAAAGTCAAATTAAGTTTGAATTGATCATCACAGTTAGTTTAATAGGGTATATAGTTGCATAGTCTCAAATTTAGTTGCAAATTAATAGTAAAGAGCTTTAGTAGTTGCATCTCAGCTAATTACAACTTTAGAAATCATTTAGTAGAGATTCAAATCCAATTTAGTCAAAGTTAATCTATTCTTTAAAAAAGTCAAATAAAATTTGATCATCAGACTTGGACAGAACTTGTAAGGAACTTGTAGGATTTAATATAGCTTGGAAATCCATTTGGATTGTTATTCTTGGTGATTTACCAGCTTGTGCATCCATATCAACAACAAAATCTCACTTAGCAGCTTATTTGGTCACTTATTGTTGAGCTTAAAGTTGGTCATAAGCTGGAACATTGCCCTGCTTCTCAGATTTGAGCCTAGGTTCACAAGCTCTTATCTAATAATCTAGTTAAGCTTTTAGTGTGATTATTGGGGTTAAATCTAGTCAAGCTAGTTGCCTTTAAGTTTCTGCTTTTGATTTCCCACATAGTGTTTATTAGACTGCTTCTTTTTCCTGCCTTATTGTGTGAATTAAGCATTGATCTGTTTTCTTATATAAGGCTGCACTTGTTCATTCCTGATCACACTCAGAGATTTTTGATTCATTTGATCTCTATTATACTTGTAGTTGCTATTTCACTTCATTTGTACTCTTTGCATTCACTGTTTGCTTATTTGCCCTTTCATAAGTGCTTATTTCCAATCAGTTGGATCCATTTCTGAGTTTCTGCATGCTTACTGATCTAAAACCTTTTCATTTGAGTTCATTTTGGTCAAAATATCTTCTAGTCAAAGTCTGGTCAACTTTTGGTCAAACTGCTTATCAATAAGCACTTGATTCTCAACTGATTTCAAAGCAAGTAATAGCTACACTGTTTATTTTTCCTTTTTTATATTTTTCTCAAGTTTATAATATTAAATTAGATTTTTCCTGAATTTTTCATATTTTTCCAAGTTGATTTGCTATTATTCTTATTTTATTTTCACTTTTTAATACATTTTTAATTACTAAAAAATCGAAAAAAATCAGAAAAAGCCAAGAAAAATCTAAAAATATTTTAGAAATTTATTTTCATTTATTTTAGAATTTTAGAAATTTAATTTGCATTTTTCCCATTTATTTTGAATTTATTTTAAGCTTGCGTTTTCGATTTTACGTTACGTTTTTAGTTTCTTTATTTGAAATACGTGTTTAAGTGATCATTTGTGCTTCATTTACTTATTCCTTAGTATAATCTCATAAAAATCACTTTTTACCACTTTCACGACACGTTTCACGAATCGAGAATTGAGAATTCCATTCACACCTTCACACGGACTACGACCTCGGGTTATCCGTATTTCTTTGCGGATCTCTTGAGTAATATTATACTATATATAACTTGATTTTCTCACGAATCAAATTTTGGCGCCGCTGCCGGGGAAGGTTGAAGTGAATTTTTCATTTTCGTTTTTTGAAATTGTGTTTTGAAAACCTTGCTTGTATATATTTTCTATAAAAACAAAAAACAAAAATTGAAAAATAAAAAACACTTTTCCTAAAGTGTTTTCAAAAATACCAAAAAAATAATAAAGTTACAGCCTCGACTCTCCCGTTGAAGGGTGGGCATTGTAAACCAAATAAGCTTCCCAATATAACAATGCGTGAAATTAGTTGCTAGTCGGATTACTTTGGATTCTACGACCGAATAAGCGGAAAATATGGAAGCTTTGACAATAAATTGCAAGCTGAAGAGAGATCCATTCTTCTCTCCCGTTCTGTCGCGAGTAGGTTTAAAGGAAACGGTTTACAATGAACGTAACGTTTGAAAAAGAAAAAAACAAAAGATTAAGGTTTTACATTTTGTTTTAAAAAAAAAAAAAAAAAAAAAAAAAAAAAAAAAAAAAAAAAAAAAAAAATCAATTTGATTTTCTTTTTAAAATTGATTTTTGTGGTGTATGAACACACGTTCAACGTCTAAACGACTTTTTTCACCGCTTTCAAATCCGGAAAATTTGTTTCATCATACACACCGAGTTCTTTTTCCTAATACGGAGGAAATGAACCCGAATGAGCAACACTTGGGACCCCCGCCGATGGGTGGTGCTCAAAACAATGTGATCCCTCCGATGAGACCACAACCGGCTTTCGATCCACATCCGATGGAGGAACAACTCCAATCACCATTCAATGGTGTGAGGAGAGCCATTGTGATACTCGAAATCAATGCTAATTTTGAGATTAATCACGGATTGCTCAATCTTATCATGAGTATATCTTTTCACGGGTTCGAACACGAAGACCCATATGCTCACATAAGAAATTTCGCCGACATCGCTGAGACCATTCGCATGAATCAAGTTCCTCACGATGTGGTGAAATTGAAGTTATTTCCTTTCTCCCTTAAAGGGACAGCCCGGACTTGGCTGGAAAAGGATCGCCGAATTCGATTCACTCTTGGAACGATATTGCGTCCAAGTTTGTGAATTACTTCTATCCTCCTTCTAAAACGTCTAACCTTCATTCCCAAATCTTTCGATTCCAACATGCTTTTGATGAGTCGTTCAGCGAAGCTTGGGATCGATTCAAAGATTTGATGGAAAAATGTCCGAACCATGGGTTCACATCCCTTCAGCAGATTGATACTTTCTACAATGGATTATGTCATGCTGACCAAGATTCACTCAATTCTACTGCGGGTGGGAACTTATTGGCTCGAAACACGAACGATGCTTTCATGATAGTCGAAAATAAGGCTCGTGTGAGAATGTCGAGAAATAAACCTCAAATTTCTAACACTAATAATAAAACGAATGATGAAGTGATGAGTATGTTAGTGGCTCTTACTAAAAAAGTCGATGCCAGTTCTTTTGAAAAACCAAATCATCAAGTGAATGTCGTCAATCAGGGTTGTGTAACTTGTGGTGGTCAACATCCGTACTACGAGTGTCCGTTAACTGGTTCTTATGCTCATGCTGCAAATATGGGTAACAACGGTTACCCACCTCTTCAAGGAGATCAAAATCTTCTCAGCTACAGTTCAAACCATTTTGTTGGACCACCTGGTTTCACTCAACCAAATCAAGTCAATCAAGTAAATCAAAATGTGCAAAACCGAAATCATCGTTTTAGCCAGAATCAAAATGCTAATCAAAATCGGATGAACAATGGTTTTCAAAATCAAGATCATGGTTTTCAAAATCAAAATCGGGGAAATTATAATCAAGGCCCGACTCAAGAGAATTTTCAAGGAAATTATGGACATTTTCAAAATGCTAATCATGGGAATTATAATCATGGAAATGAAAATTTTCAGAATCAAGGTTTCAATAACAACAATCGTGGTCAAAATTTTCAAAATCCAGTTGTGAATCAAAATCAGTCGTCCTCGGATGAATTACTTAAGCAGTTTATGAAAAGTCAAGAGGAAATGAATAAAATGTTAATTAATCAAATGGCCGAATTGAAGAAGTCTTTAAATGATCGACCCTCGGGCTCGGGTACTCTTCCAAGCAACACGATCGCTAACCCGAGGGGCGATGCTAAGGCGATCACGACTAGGAGTGGAATTACAATCGATGGACCAACGGTTTTGACTACCCCTTCTTCTTCGTCTCCTAAGGTAGTCGCCCGTGAAACCGAGGTGACAACGGATACGGGAATTCCTAGTAATAATGGAAGGATCGAGAACATCCAGCCTACGGTGGTCCCAACGTCTAAAGAAAAAGATAAAGTTGTTAACGAAACTGAGAAAGAAATTCCCATCAAAACAAATTTGCCATATCCGTCACGCTTAAACGAACAAAAGCACCGTGAGAAAGATAAAATTCAGATGGAAAAGTTTTACCAAGTTTTTCAAGAACTACAGTTTGACATAACTCTCGCGGATGCTATACTTTTGATGCCTAAATTTGCTTCAATGCTAAAAGGTCTTTTAAATAACAAAGAAAAATTGTTTGAAAAGTCAAGAACCCAGATGAATGAGAATTACTCGGCGGTTATCCTCAAAAAGCTTCCCGAAAAGCTTGAAGACCCCGGTCGATTTCTCATTCCATGCAATTTCCTTGGGATGGTTCAATGCTTCGCCTTGGCCGATCTTGGTGCTAGCATTAACCTAATGCCGTTATTCATTTGGAAGAAGTTGTCTTTACCCAATTTGACTCCGACTTGCATGACCCTTGAGCTTGCCGACCGATCTACGTCTCGACCAATTGGTATAGCCGAGGATATTTTTGTCAATGTGGGAAAATTTAATTTCCCTGCCGATTTTGTCATTGTTGATTTCGATGCTGATCCACGGGTTCCTCTCATTCTCGGAAGAGGATTCCTACGGACTGGCCATGCGTTAATTGATGTTTACAACGAGGAGAATACCTTACGTGTTGGAAATGATGCAGTTACGTTCAATCTTAATCAAACCGCGAGATACTCCTCCGATTATGATCATGATTCCGTTAACCGAATTGATGTTATTGACGAAGTTACGGAGGAGTATGCTCAAGAGTTACTTGGATTTACCGAAAATGCTTCGAGTGGCAATCCCACTCCTTCTTTTGAACCGATTATTTCCGATCCTTCCCCTTCCCTTACTCCGTTTGAGGGAAGTGATTTCATCTTGGAAGAAATCGAGGCCTTTCTTGCTAATGATTCGATTTCACCGGAAATTGATCATTCCGTTTGCGACCCGGAGGGAGATGTTCTTTTGATTGAGAAATTATTGAATGAAGATCCCAACCCGTCCCTCCCTCCGATGGACCTTAAAATGGCCGATTTTAAAGAAGTTAAGCCGTCTACTGAGAATCCTCCGGAGCCCGAGCTCAAGGATTTGCCTCCTCATCTCGAATACGCGTTTTTGGAAGGAACCAACAAACTTCCTGTCATAATTTCTAAAGAACTTAAAGATGAGGAGAAGAACCGTCTCTTAGATGTGCTCAAGAAGCATAAACGTGCCATCGCTTGGCAAATTTCTGATATCAAGGGTATCGACCCTCGTTTCTGTACGCATAAGATCTTACTTGAAGACAATTACAAACTGTCCGTTCAGCAACAACGACGGGTTAACCCGAAAATTCATGAGGTTATCAAAAAGGAAGTTATCAAACTCCTCGATGCCGGAATGATTTATCCAATCTTGGATAGCTCCTGGGTTAGCCCGGTCCACTGTATACCGAAGAAAGGTGGAATGACCGTAGTGACGAATGAAGATAATGAATTGATTCCGACACGTCTTGTTACCGGATGGAGAGTTTGTATTGATTATCGAAAGTTGAATGATGCGACTCATAAGGACCATTTCCCACTTCCATTTATGGATCAAATGCTAGAACGCCTAGCGGGAAATGAGTTCTATTGTTTTCTTGATGGATTTTCCGGTTACTTTCAAATACCGATTGACCCCCCGGACCAGGAAAAGACTACCTTTACTTGCCCTTATGGAACGTTTGCCTATCGTCGTATGCCTTTCGGCTTATGCAATGCTCCAGGCACGTTCCAAAGGTGTATGATGTCTATATTCTCAGATATGGTCGAGAAAACCATGGAAGTTTTCATGGACAATTTCTCGGTTTATGGAGATTCATTCACTTCTTGCCTCTCACATTTAGAAAGTATGCTAAAACGGTGTGAAGACACCAACTTGGTTCTAAATTGGGAGAAGTGCCATTTCATGGTCAAAGAGGGCATTGTCCTCGGTCATAAGATATCTAAATCCAGGATTGAGGTCGATAGAGCTAAAGTCGATGTGATTGCAAAATTACCTCATCCCACCACCGTTAAAGGAATTAGAAGTTTTCTCGGTCATGCCGGCTTTTAACGACGTTTCATTCAAGATTTTTCTAAGATAGCCCGGCCCCTGACCCACTTAGTTGAAAAAGATGCTCCGTTTATCTTCTCAAAAGAATGCATCGAAGCATTTAATTTCCTTAAAAAGAAGTTAACGGAGGCTCCGATCTTAATTGCCCCCGATTGGGACTTGCCCTTCGAGCTAATGTGCGATGCTAGCGATTATGCCATTGGTGCAGTCCTGGGGCAACGCAAGTCTAAACATTTTTAGCCGATACACTATGCTAGTAAAACAATGACCGATGCTCAATACCATTATACGACTACTGAGAAAGAAATGTTAGCCGTCATTTACGCCTTTGAAAAGTTTCGACCTTATTTGCTTTTGAAGAAATGCATAGTGTATACGGATCATTCGGCTCTTAAATACCTAATGGCAAAGCAAGATGCTAAGCCACGCTTGATGCGGTGGGTTCTACTCCTTCAAGAATTCAAAGTTGAAATTCGAGACAAAAAGGGATCTGAGAACCTTGCTGCTGATCACCTATCACGTTTAGAGAATCCCCATCAAAGTGTTTTCGAGAAAAAGGAGATTAACGAAACATTTCCTCTCGAGATACTGGGAGTTTATCACATTGTGATTCTAGTACCCTCATGGTTCGACGACTTTCAAATTACCATGCGGGGAATTTTATCCGTAAAGGGATGTCATTCCAGCAAAAGAAGAAATTCTTCAAAGATGTTAAGCATTACTTCTGGGACGACCCCTACTTGTTTAAGATTTGTGCGGATCAAGTGATCCGGCGGTGCGTTCATGGCAAAGAAGCCGCTGAAATTCTTATGGCATGCCACAATGGACCCACGGGGGGACATCATGGTGCCAACTTCACTGCTAAGAAAGTATTTGACTCCGGCTTCTATTGGCCGACGATTTACTGGGATGCCCATAATATGGTGAAATCATGTGATTCTTGCCAGCGTCAAGGAAAAATTTCTTAGAAGGACGAGATGCCTCAAAATGCTATCCAAGTCTGTGAAATTTTTGATGTCTGGGCTATCGATTTCATGGGTCCATTCCCGTCTTCTCGTGGCAACAAATATACACTCGTGGCCGTCGACTACTTGTCTAAATGGGTTGAAGCGAAGGCGCTACCCACCAATGACGCCCGAGTTGTAGTGAAATTTCTCAAAAGTCTCTTCGCCCGATTTGGTGCACCTCGTGCTATTATAAGTGATCGTGGGACCCATTTCTGTAATAACCAATTCGCGAAAGTTATGCTCAAATATGGTGTCACACATCGTCTTTCTACGGCATATCATCCACAGACAAGTGGTCAAGTTGAGGTCTCCAATCGTGGCTTGAAACGTATCTTAGAGAGGACCGTAGGTGAACATCGTGCTTCAAGGGCCGATAAGTTAGATGATGCACTTTGGGCTTTCCGTACAGCTTACAAAACACCCATTGGGTGCACTCCTTACAAGCTGGTTTACGGGAAGGCCTGCCATTTGCCCTTTGAACTTGAGCACAAGGCCTACTGGGCCTTGAAACATTCTAATTTTGACCTTCAAACCACGGGTGATCACCGTAAAGTTCAATTGAATGAATTAGTCGAGCTTCGTGATCAAGCCTATGAGAATTCTTTGATCTACAAAGAGAAGAGAAAGAGGATTCATGATGCTAAAATTAAAGATCGCGTCTTCAATGTTTGTGACCGAGTCTTTCTTTTCAATTCTCGATTGAAGATTTTCTCGGGCAAGTTAAAAACCCGTTGGTCTGGACCATTCACCATTACCCAAGTATTTCCTTATGGAACCGTTGAGCTTGCTCAACCTAATGGTCCCAACTTTAAGGTGAATGGTCATCGTCTCAAACATTACTTCGGAGGGGACATACCACCCATGGTTGTCCCGGATCTCCAAACTTTCCCTAAGGATAACTAAATTCGGGGATCGAGTCAAGCTCATGTGACTCGGTGAACAAAAACAAGCGCTTCGTGGGAGGCACCCCATGCTTATCCATTTCATTTTCTTTCTTTTCTATTTTCTACGTAACGTGACGTGAGGGGGGCGACCCTTTCCGAACTCGTGTTTTCGTGGTTGTTTGTGAATGTTCAGGAATTTCCCCGAAGATTGAGGACTCTCGTGCTCGTGGTTTGTTGTTCTCTCCACTCGAGTCTCATCCTTCGCTGCTCTTTCGGAAATTCACCATATCCAAAATCTTATCGACTAATGTTTATCTCTTGGCATACTTAATAAACGGCCTTAGATATTACGTAGGACTACCCGTACCCTTAAAACATTGAGGACAATGTTTTACTTTAGTCTGGGGGGGGGGGGGGGTGAATCTTCGATTCGATTTGACCTTGCACTTTCGTCTGAGCTGTTAACTAGCGCAACTCCGTTTTCCACCAAAAATTTTAAATTTTTGTCACCTCTTTATTATGAAAAAAAAATATATATATGATATATGATATGAATAATAAGATTTGACACCTTGTTTTGACTTTCTTACCGGCGAGAGTAGAAATAAATGTTTCGACTTGACCGGGCGTGTTGAGCCCTAGCTCGTCTCCCTTAACCAATATAATCAAAATATTATGGCAAAGCATCTACGGATCTCATTACTTGGGATTTTAAATTTGCGGAGATCGAAGAATGATAGAGTTTATTTAGAAGTTTCGTGCTAAATGTAGAGTAGTTGGATCTCTTTAGAGCCTACGAAAGGTACTTGTGGCCTCCTTGTTCCCACAAGATTGCACACCAATAAAAATAGATCTCTAGGATTAATTAAGTGTATGGGGTTTGGGCAATACTTAGTTTTTTCTCGTTCCCAACAAAATCTCTGCATATGGGGGTTTGGTACACATAGGGGTACTGCAGTGTTACGGTGAAATAGACTATTGCATCTTGCCGGTTCGCAGCCGATGTTGTGATCTTAGTAAAGGCCGTAGGACTCGGGGTTTGGCATATGATTATGAATATCAATAATAATAGTCCAAAGCCAAATAAAAAGGCAGAGGAATCCAAAGCTATAAAAAGCAGCGGATATAAATCCAAGGTCATAATAAAGCTCTTACATCTTGGCGGCTCAAAAACCGTTGTTGTAAAAGAAATAAAGGACTAAGGACCAAGTATTATTAAAGTGCTTATAATTATGCAAAAATGCCAAGCTTCGACTCCGGGGGTTACCCTAATAAAAAGCTTCCGTTTCGGGTCTCAGACATGGGATGCCTCGGTCGTAAATAAAAAGGGGGACCTCCACAAATCGTGTTAAATCAGAGACCTTCATGTGGATCCGATTTCTGTATGCAAGGATTTTCGAGGGAAAGTTTGGAAACTACTTAGCGTTCAAATTTTGTGCTCTTATCGGACTAACAAATATCAAAACGAGAAAATATGAAGCAATTCATTTTTCACAAATTAAAATCTTAAAATTCAAAACTTAGGAACTGGGAACAAGAGGTAATAACACAATTAACTTTTGTGGGTAGTGTTAGCACCTAACTTGTGGATAAACAATGATCTCGATTTTACGCTTAGTTTGGGAGCTTGTGAAAAATCATGGTTGACGATTTTTATCCGTATGGTCTCTTCTCTGTGAGAAGTGTTTCTACTCGTTGACCCTGAAAGTTATCAACAGATAAGAATTGATAATGAAAGTCAAGGCAAACCGTCACATATATAAATGAAAAAGTACAAAAAGAGTAGTTGTAGTGTTATTCATGAAAATCGGAAAATCGAGCGTTTTTGAGAATAAATGATTTTGATATCTCTTTTGAACATCATTGCTACTTTACAACTTCAGTAAAGAGAGATTTTGAAATTATTTATCTCTTAAGCGTGAGGTGATGACATTGCGTGAGGACACAACAATACCTTAGTCTGGGGGATTTTGATGTGTGTTTTTTCACACATCCTTTTTAGGCTTAAATCAGACCAAATACACCAAATACTAACCAAATATGCCAAGAGAATGCGTGTTTTTGTATTTGTGTATGTGCAGGTACGGATATATGGAAGATGAACAAAAACGAAGTCAAAACCGACAAAAACGAGCACAAGAATGGAAAAAGGTCAAAAGCCAGAGCCGGGGAAGCAAAATGATCAAAGAAAGCTCATAATTGCATAAAAAGTCCTCAAAGATTCGTCAAAGTACAAATTTAGTCCCTGATCAAAGTTTGGAAGAAATGTCAATTTTAGTCCCTCATCTTTCAGGAAGTTACAAAAAGGGTCATTTGAGAAATATTTCAAGTAAAATCAACAAATGGTCCTCCAAGAATCAGAGGAAGTCAATATTAGCCCTTGAAATACAAAGTTGGAAAATTACAGATTTGGTCCCCATGGTTTGCAAGATTGCAATATTGGTCCTTGATGAAAGTTACAACTCCTAATCCTAAACTTATAACCGGATCCACAAATATATTTACCCATAATCCCAACCAAAGCCCAAACAACAGGCCAAGCCCAACACCCTCACTCACTTAGACCCGGTCCACTCCTAATATTACCCAAGTCAAACTTTACCAATACCCTGTCAACCCAACCATTATAATAAAACCCCCAAATAATACTCCCGCCCCCCAATTCACTTTTAACCCAGATAAAACACTGTTACTAGAACCCTAATATTACCTTACCACCAAATTCACTTCGTATAACCAATAATTACCCCAATCATTATATTTCTTGAAGGTGTCAGAAAGGGTCAGGCACATGTCAGGGTGTGTCATAACACGTGGACCAATCAGGAAGCATATGGAGGATCAATCACATCAACTAATTAATCCAAGGGTTGAGATACAAGGCTTGGGGACCAAGGGCGATCTGAGGGTTGATATTAGCTCAAAGAAACACAGGTCTCACGAGGATTGCTGAGCTGGACTTGCTAGAACCTTCACACAGGGCTCATACCTCACCTATAAATACCACTCCCCTCTATCACAAATTAGAGTGTGTAGATTTTTAGTATAATTTAGTGTTCTGTCTTAAGTTTCATTGTAATTTTCTTTTCCAAAATATTGTACACATTTTATTATTATTAATATAATTCAAGTTTATTTTAATCTCAGCTTATTGTTCAAAATTCCTTTTAGCTTATTGTTGTTATTTACTCATTGGTAGTTTTAATTGTTAGTTTAAATTTCTATTTTACATTACTGTTTTATCAAAAATCAAAAAAATCCAAAAAAATAATAAAATCAGAAAAAATCAAAAAAATATTGTTTGAATTACTTATTTAAGCTTCAAATTAGATTTGTTTTGTTTATATAAGATCATATTAGCTTCATTATAGCTTTTGTGAGTTAATTTTTGTCAATTATTCTCATAAACACATTGGTCAAAGTTAGTCAACTGTTGAGCTTATTGAAATAAGATGAGCTTATTTGGAGTAAGAGACAACCAAAAGGAGTCCATTGGTCTGTCTTAAAGGCAGGCTAGCATAGTGAACCCCCTCTTTTCATGCTGAGAGGGATTTGGTTTGTAAGTCTTCATTTATTTTAATTCAATTCTGCATCAGTAGCTTTATAGTAGTTTAATTCTTTTAATATTGCTTGTTTATGTTTGTTTGCATCATATCTTAGTTTATTATAGCTTGTTTCTTTATCACCATTAGTTTGATTTGGTTTGGATTGTAAGTGTTTCATTTATCTGTCATCTATTTGATTTGTGTTTCTGTGTTTGAGTTGCATTTGAGATCTGTGTTTCTGAGTATATTGGTTGTTTTTGGATCATTGTTAGCACTTAGGTTAGGATTTAGACTGAAGTGGATTGGAATTGAGAGGTATTTTAGTGGTGATAGTCACTAAGGGAGTGTTTGGATCTAATTAGTTTGCTGATATAGATAGTATCTCAGTTGGTATTTTTGGTTTAGATTATATTCTTAGGGTGCATTTAAGCTTTATCAAACATAAAAACAGGTAGTTACAATACAAAAAGTCAAATTAAGTTTGAATTGATCATCACAGTTAGTTTAATAGGGTATATAGTTGCATAGTCTCAAATTTAGTTGCAAATTAATAGTAAAGAGCTTTAAGTAGTTGCATCTCAGCTTATTACAACTTTAGAAATCATTTAGTAGAGATTCCAATCCAATTTAGTCAAAGTTAATCTGTTATTTAAAGAAGTCAAATAAAATTTGATCATCAGACTTGGACAGAACTTGTAAGGAACTTGTAGGATTTAATATAGCCTGGAAATCCATTTGGATTGTTGTTCTCGGTTATTTACCAGCTTGTGCATCTATATCAACAAGAAAATCTCACTTAGCAGCTTATTTGGTCACTAATTATTGAGCTCAAAGTTGGTCATAAGCTGGAACATTGCCCTGCTTCTCAGATTTGAGCCTAGGTTCACAAGCTCTTATCTAATAATCTTGTTAAGCTTTTAGTGTGATTATTGGGGTTAAATCTAGTCAAGCTAGTTGCCTTTAAGTTTCTGCTTTTAATTTCCCACATAGTGTTTATTAGACTGCTTCTTTTTCCTGCCTTATTGTGTGAATTAAGCATTGATATGTTTTCTTATATAAGGCTGTACTTGTTCATTCCTGATCACACTCAGAGATTTTTTATTCATTTGAGCTCTATTATACTTGTAGTTGTTATTTCACTTCATTTGTACTCTTTGCATTCACTGTTTGCTTATTTGCCCTTTCATAAGTACTTATTTCCAATCAGTTGGATCCATTTCTGAGTTTCTGCATGCTTACCGATCTAAAATCTTTTCGTTTGAGTTCATTTTGGTCAAAATATCTTCTGGTCAAGGTCTGGTCAACTTTTGGTCAAACTGCTTATCAATAAGCACTTGATTCTCAACTGATTTCAAAGCAAGTAACAGCTACAGTGTTTATTTTTCCTTTTTTATATTTTTCTCAAGTTTATAATATTAAATTAGATTTTTCTTGAATTTTTCATATTTTTCCAAGTTGATTTGCTATTTTTCTTATTTTATTTTCACTTTTTAATACATTTTTAATTACTAAAAAATCCAAAAAAATCAGAAAAAGCCAAGAAAAATCCAAAAATATTTTAGAAATTTATTTTCATTTATTTTAGAATTTTAGAAATTTAATTTGCATTTTTCCCATTTATTTTGAATTTTTAATTAGATTTAATAGTTTTAAATTTCCAAAAATTACACAAAAAGCAAAAAAAAAAATTAGTTTTTAGTTTTAAAATTACTTTTTAGTTATTTTATAATTTTCAAAATTTATTTTTCATTTTTCTCACCTTATTTGCATTTTCTTTTAATTTTAAATTAGATTAAATAGTTTTTAATTCATAAAAAATAAATAAAAAGTCAAAAAAATATTTTTCTTTTTCTTAAAATTTTCTTTTATCATTTTTAACTTTTCAAAATTATTTTCAAGTCCGTAGGAGTAGTGTAGCTTAAAAGTCGCGTTTTATTTTGTACATTAACGTTTAATTTACGTTTAAGCTTGCATTTTCGATTTTACGTTACATTTTTAGTTTCCTTATTTGAAATACGTGTTTAAGTGATCATTTGTGCTTCATTTACTTATTCCTTAGTATAATCTCATAAAAATCACTTTTGACCACTTTCACGATATGTTTCACGAATCGGGAATTGAGAATTCCATTCACACCTTCACACGAACTACGACCTCGAGTTATCCGTATTTCTTTGCTGATCTCTTGAGTAATACTATACTATATATAACTTGATTTTCTCACGAATCACCTGCAAATGAGAAATGACAATCTGAGCAACCTAACTTCAGTAATGAAGGAGAGGTTGACCAGAATGTTGTTCAATGTCTAGACAAACATTCTGAATCCGAGTCCTTACCTGATAATCTAATGACTGAAACATCAAACCAAACTCTTGAGTCTGAAAACATTCTTCTCAAAAAGACCATCGCCCAGTTTCATAAATATTTTTCAAAACTGGAGGCACATTGCATCTCACTTGAACTTAAATTGCAAAACAAATTAAGAAGACTGACTAGCCAGAGTGTGGTTACTAAGTTTGCAAAACCATCAATCTTGGGGAAACCGCCTTCTTAAACAATCAGAAAACAATCAGTGGTTAGACAACCAACTGTATTTAAATCCGAACGATCAAAATTTTCAAAATCTCGGTTTGCCTCCCAAGTTGTTGAGAAAAACAATTTGACAAAACCAATCACTCCACATTCTTGGCCTAAGAAAAATGCATCTGTGTCTGCTAAATCTCAACACGTGATTATACCTGGCTCATCTAGGATTAGTTCAAAAACAGACATTAAAAGTAAAAAGTCTTATGACACATATGACATGTACAAGAACTATGATCTAGAAAAGGCTAAGAAAAAGGCACTACTTCAAAAGGATGGAATTCTAGGTTCAAAATCTCGTGTGATGCCTTCCACTGTAGTACAGAACACTACTTGTAGTAGTACACCAAAACCTAAGATTAATCAACAAACTAATAGGAATTGGGTAGCTTCTAAGAGTAGCTGCGTAAATAATCATGTTGTCTGTGCTTTAAAATATCTTCAAAAGGGAAATTCACTTGCAAAGGCACAATCGACTAAGACAAACAAACCCATTGAGCCAAACGACAAGATTCAGAAACCTAGGAAGTGGATCAATATAGGACATAGGTTTTCTCAAAGAAGTGATGCTCCCACATTTCATTCCACTGCATCTAAAAAGAAAACATCTCCTAGATCTAACATTAGGTGGGCACCCACGGGTAGACTTTTCAAAACGATTGGTCTTAGATGGATTCCTACAGAAAAGATTTTAGACATTTGCACCAAAACTAATGTGAACTCCACAACATCTACCCCTGAGTCAAGAATGAAAAACATCGGAATTGTCTGTTCAAGTGCCAAGAAGATAATTGACACTACATCTTTATGCTTCTAACATCTGGAACCCAGTTACACTTGGGGATCCATGTTCTCTGTTTTTTTTTTTTTGTCTCTTCTTTCTTTCTTTACAGATTCAACAGTAATGGCTTCGGAACAACTCAGTTTCGGACCCGAGCTTAATGACAATGGCTTTGGAATAATTCAGTTTCAGACCCATACTTCAGCAATGGCTTCTGAGCAAAATAGCTTAGGACCCGAAGCAAACCGTTTGAACCTTCCAGACTCTTCGGCTGAACAATTGTCTCTCACCCGCAAAGAATTAGAAACCCGGTTTGCTCCACTGTTTGATGATTCAATTGAAAATTTTCCTCAAGAGGTCTCACCCATTTCCGCTGCACACCCTGAGAATATTCAAGTACCTACACATCTCAACAAACAACAACCACTGTTGAGAAAGACGGTCCTCCAAGTGAATCTCCAACAACAGCAGGACAAACCGCTTCCAACTCCAAACAATCAGCTGAAGATCCACAACAACAATCAGTACCACAAGCTGCAGATTACGATAGAAATGCTTTCTTCAATCCATTTGCACCGACTCCAACCGTTTTTTATATAATAGAGTTGTCTTCTCACAATTTGGATCCGTCTAATATGCATATATTCTACCAACATCACCCTTTGACACATCATTGGACTTTAATAGATTTGGAAAAACAAGCTAGATGCAGAAGGCACAGTGATTTGCAACAAATTTAGTTCAGTAGCAAGAAAAGTCAAAGAAGCACAAAGAACACCCACTCTCTTTGTTGTACATCACTGTCATCAACAAAAGCTTAGTATGTAGCCATGTCTTCTTGCTGTGCTCAAGTCATTTGGATGAGAACTTAGCTCACAGACTACGGCAATGTATATGACAAGATCCTGATGTACTGCGACTCAAAGAGTGCTATTGCTATCTCATGCAACACCATTCATCATTCCAAGGCCTAACTAATTGCTCTCCGCTACCATTTTATCAAGGAGCATGTTGAGAAGGGTACAATTGAATTAGATTTTGTGGGTACTGAATACCAATTGGCGGACTGGATTACAAAGGCATTACCTCCATCAAGGTTTGCTGACTTAGATCACTATATTGGTATGCGGTGTTTGACCCTAGATGATTTGCAAAATTTTATTAAAAACTAAGAGAGTCAAACATCAAATTCTTTTTGTAAATAGTTAAATAATAATAATAATAATAATAATAATAATAATAATAATAAAATTAAAAAAAAAAATCTTCTTTTTATTGTACAAACTTTGTATCTTCAAAACTATGTTCCTCCATTATAACATATTTTGCTTTTATCGGTCAAAACGGAACATGTTTTGAGGGGGAGAAAACTTTCACAAAATCATGAAGTTTGCACACCTCATCATAATTCTTCAAGAAAAATTGTTTCTTCATCATTCGGATTAAAAAATTCGTTTTCAAAAACTTCTATGATCTCTCGAATTAAAATGTGCACAAAGGTTTCACAAAATAAATGCTAATTCGAGGGGGAGAAAAGAAATTTTTCTGCAACGATCCCAAATTAATCTAGTTTGGACTTCAAATGGAAAAGTAATTAACCTTTAATGAGTAAAAATTCACAAATGTCTTAAACTTAGGAAAAAGGACCTTGCATGGGAAATAAAACGGGCTCTAATAAATGTTTCCACAAATATTCTCAAAAGTTTCACACGTAATTAAAAACATCAATGAATCAGAATAACGATTTTTTTTATCTTCGATCTTTTTCCACAATTGTGAGTTTCAAATTTCTTTATGGTTGTTGTCTAATCGTTCTCTAAATGTTTCAAATGTTTTCAATGGTCAAAAATGCAAAATCAGAAACTAGGGTTTATGTAATTATTGATCGGGGCATTTCTTTCATTTTTTATGTGTTTAGTCTATTTAATTATTTCATATAGCTTCACAGAACACTAAAGAATGCTCGATTGGTGTGTTTGCACGATTAGAATCAACATAGGTTTGAAATCATGTGATTTAGGGTTTAAGAAGTCGATGTCTTTGCTGCTACTACTAGGACGTTTGTTTGTACAATATTCTTGCATTATGATGAAAACATGCGTGCAAAGTCTCAAATCATAACCCCAAACCATAATCATAATTGGAAAATTTCGAGTGAAAGAATGAATTAATATGTGATCTTGTGTGTTAATTTGAGAATTCTGAGCACTTAGGAAGATTTAGAATGAGTTTTTGATTCATCTGCATACTTGGTTGTGCCTGATGCATTTTCTCTATGTGCAAGTACATGTCATCACATTGAAAGTCAATATTTCAACAATTGTCAAAATGTTTCTTATGAAACATATTTTGAGGTTAAAGGGCAAAATGTGTTTAAAGGCTAAACTGGTAAAAAGATTCAAAATGGTGAGAAACAAGTTTTTTCAAACTCTACACTCACATTTTACACCGGTAAAGCAAGTGTGGAGACCAAAAAAAAGTCGTTCAAATTTTCAAAATCTGAAATGCTTTGGCTTCAATAAAAGAATGTCTCTGATATGAACATCCCAAATACCAGAAGGTTTCCATTCATCACAAAGTCAAATCTTCAAAATGAACCCATGAGGTTCAACTCTAAATGGAAATCTTCTTGTTCAGATTTTAAAACTCAACAGTGAGACTCCGGGTCTCAAACAACTTTCAACAGTAAAAGAGTTTTAAATTTCAAGCATTCTTTGTTGTATGATGCTTGATTGTGTTTTCTAAAACCTTGAGCAGAATCATCTCTCGAATTTTTCAAAAAGTATTTCTTAAATACGATTCAAAATTATGCTCAAGAAGACTATCTCTCGAATAACATTCATTATTTGAGGGGGAGTGTTTTGTTAAAAAGAAAACAAATTTTGTATTAAAACAATGGTTTGTGCACAAATTACAGTGTACAACCCGTTCTTTTAATTTAAAGGACCCTGAGGTACGCATCAATGCCTCAATCCTCATATAAGGAGCGAAAGCTTCTTACTTTTGAGTAGAATTATTCAAATTTTCTAAGTTTTTCATAAATTCTGCTCAAAAGGACAAGTATTCCCTCTTGTAATCAAAACCTCAAAAAGTTATTTCACTTATTGAGGGGGAGTATTTGAAATGATCTTTGTTCAAAATCGATAAGTTCTTGGTATATTCTCCCCACAAACCTCAAAAAGCATATTTTAATCAAAAGTTTATCAAAAACAACATTGATATGCTATTTTTGAGGGGGGGGGGGGAACAAAAGTGAGTAAAATATGGTTGGAAAGAATGGAATCTCGCATGAGCTCGACTCAGATATAACTAAAGAATTGACGAAACACAAAAAAATGTTAGTAATCGAAAAGACTTGTCCTCAACGGGTAATAAATTCAAGTTAGATATTAGAGCTAGTTGTCACCTAAAAGTTGACAATGCATCTCTTTAACTAGCGACGTAAGCATGTCTCGAACAGGACTTGTCTGAGTAGAGTGTACCGTTTTAAGAGATTCTCTTTGGATGTGACCAGGATGGGTTATAATTTTAAGCTAGTCCAACTAGTGATGTAAGCGTGTCTCGAATCGGTCATGTTCACTGAGAATCAATCAATTCAAAAGTGCAACTTCCCCCACATCGTGTAAAATTCTATTTACAACATATAAGCACATGTGAAGGGGGAGTATTTCTGAAAAAGCAAAACTCTCAAAGTGTTAAAAAAATATGTTTTAACCAAGGTTGCAAAAATCGTGAATCAGTAGTGAGGCGGTCGACCACCTTGTAGCTTGTAATCGGTCAAGGCGGGATTAATCGGTGATTAATCGGATTGGCATTTCCGGCAAATTTTGGGTATTTCCGGCAAATTTTGTGTATTTCCGGCAAGTTTTGTGTATTTTCGGCAAGTTTTAGGTATTTTCGGCAAGATTTTTTCTAAAAAACAATATGTAATAGATTTAAGCAGTTACTATAAGTGACCAAAATAAGTTTACGGTAAGTTTTGGGTACTTCTGACAAGATTTGCAGGTTTTTGGCAAGTTTGACCACCATTGACCGCCATTAATCGCCGTTGACCATGGTTGCCTATTTGTTTGACCCAATTACATAAATCGGCAAGGTTGGTGGCCTTGTAGCGCCTAGGCGGTGATTAATCGGCCTTGTAGACCTTTTTTTGCAACACTGGTTTTAACAATCATGAAACGCTTTGAGAGATTTTCAATAAATGGTTTTATGGCAATTATAGGATAGTTATGGAGTTATAAGGTGACTAAGGTTAGGGAAAACCGTTCTATGATCCGCAAGAGCCAGAGGGATCTACCTAAGGACATCACCAATAGTTAGAATTAGAAGTCCTTAGGTATGATATGAAAAAAGGAGAAATGAATGAAAGGAGAAAGAAGGGGTTGAAGAATTAAAAGGAAAAGTAAAGAAAAGGGTGAAAAGAAATAGCCCTCCATATGTTCAACCGTAGGGCAGACACCGGGTTCAATTCATATGCTACTGGTTGTTGCTAAGGCGACACCGGTATTGAAGATAAAGACGTCATGGACCCAGTGACACACTACACTTAACCTTCTAAGCCACTCATGTTCTTTTAAAAGAGCTTGTTTTATCCTCACGGGGAACCGTTGTAATCTATCAACTTATCTCTTAGAAATGGTTGATATTGAAGCAGGAGACCTCTCCCTAATCTCTGCATAGGACCAAATTATGCACTTATCGAGTCTAGAGCCATGAGATACATCAAAGATCTCTTAGGAACACTTAATATTTCTAGAACTGGTGTTCTACATCAATGAGCACCAGCTGTAAATTATCGAGTCCTTCGTAGATCTTAGAAATCTGCCGAGAACGTTTATGAGAGAATATACCTTTGTATTTTTTGATGATTGAACGGAAACTCTTGCCAGGGTCAACATCAAACAGCCTTGACAGCAGGTCACTTCGGTAACTCCTTGTGGGTTATACTTAGTGTTCGCGGTGGTTCCAAAATGGTCTACAGTCGTGGAGTGATCCCCAATGACTCACCCATTCGTTGAGCTACTAAGTAGGTCTCGTAAGCTCCCTCGGGAGTATCTGAAATGGGAACGGCCTTGGTAAGGGTTAGAAGGAGTCTTCACACTATGCTATTGACGACCTCTAATTCCTTACCTGTAAGTACCGGTTGTTTATTGCTAACTGTTTACCTGCAGCTAACATCACTCCATGGCGATAGATTCCACATGCTCATACATACATCTTGAAGTCAATGAAAGCTCCCCCAAAGATCTAAGCAACACAAAGTTCAAAAGAAAGATTCTACGCCAAAAAGAAGAATCTACAATGTAACTAAAGATCAAAGTGAAGGAAAGGGAACTACGTGCATGTGAAAGTCTAAGTCTAAAGATGTATGAGCATGTTGGAATGGCGGACAACCACCACAGACACAGGAGTGACGAAAGGCAAAAAACTTCATAACATGATCACTACCATATCAACAAAGAACAAAGAACGATGAAATATTTTGCAACATTTTTTGAAGACGTCAACTACTATGTCAAAGTTAAGAAGTTGACAACGTCGGGCAACCTTTGATGACCAACACTTAGGGGGAGATTGTTGGGAATACACTTTGTTAAAACAAGTGTCGGTCATTGAGTTTTGTAATAGGTTGCAATATTATGTTAGTACGTTAAGTATTTAATATGTTTTATGCTAGTTTATTAATGTTTACATATTTTGTTAAAGTCTAAGGGCTAGTTATGTAATATGTAGTAAGTCATGTGAAGCCCTAGACTACTAGTATAAATTGACATGTAACCCTCCAAGGAGGGTGTTGGTTCTCTTTGCAATACAAGTTTTCTTATTTCATATTCTTAAGAGTTCCTTTTACTCTCTCTCTCTACTTACTTTCTCTCTCTAAGATTCTATGTTGTTTATGTTATAAAATGGTGACCTAACACTTGGACATCTGAATTTCAAGACAATGAACAAATTGGCGAAAGGGAATCTTGTGAGAGGGCTGCCTACAAAGGTGTTTGAAAATTGTAAAACTTGTGTTGCCTGTCAAAAGAGTAAACAACACAGAGTTTCATTCAAGTCTAAGACAGTGAACACAATTACTAAGCCCTTACATTTACTTCACATGGATTTTGTTAGCATTAAAAATATGTATTAAAAAGTGATGGTCATTCTCATACGTGTAACTTTGTAATATGTCGTAGATTACAAAAGAATAGTCAATGGGCTTATGGTTTGGACTAGTCTAATAGGTTATAAGTTATGTATTACAACTAGTCCATACTTAATGTAAAAGTCCAATCCATGACCAAGCCCATCCAGGCCCATTAGGGTGTTACATCTCTTACTATATAAACACCTCAAATGAGTCATTTGAGGTGTGTGCTTGTGTGTGTAAGTGTGTGAGTTTCTCATGAATAAAAGTTCCATATTTCTATCTCTCTCTCTCTAGTATACGATTCACATATATACATATCAAGTCACCATCTTTCAATCTCTACTTCATCTTTGCTTCTATAGTTGTGATAAAGTTGTGTTATTTAAGGTCCTACAGGTGGTATCATTCGCCTAACAATGATTTAGGAAGGTTAAGAGTTTGTTTTGTTTCGTGTTTTTTAAGCTTTATATCACGAGTTTTTTATAAAAGTTTCTCACTTTCCTTGTTTTTCTTGGTTTTTAACACTTTTTTGATTACAAACTAGTGTTATAAACCTTTTCTAACAAGAAAGTTTCAACCTTTTTGAAAGTTTTAACCTTAAAAATTCGAATCTTGATTTTGTACTTGTTTTCTAGAACACGAAAAAGTTTCTTAAAAATCATCAAGTTTGCAACTTTCTACAAGTTTTGGTGTTTTTTAGCCTAAAAGTACAAGAATCTTGGATTACAAACTTCATTTGGGTGTGCTTTAAGCGAAATCAAAATCTGCCAAAATCTGTACTAGTTTTCGAAATCGCAGTTGTACTTATTTTCGAGAATAAAAAAAATTTCGAGAACACCATTTTACCAACTTTCGAGATTACAAGTTGCAGGCTACTTTCGTGTTCACAGTTGGATACTCGGTATTTTCTCTCTTGTATAAGAAAGAAAACACTTCGACTTTTGGCTACATTTCGAAATTGTATAATTTCGAAATTTCTTTGTGTGATTGGGTTTTCAAAAAAATCAAAATTTTCGAGAACACGGCAAAATTTTCGAAATCACTCAAAATTTTTTGAAATCACTCAAAGTTTTCGCAGTCACTAAAGTTTCGAGAACACAAGTTTTGCAATCACCAGAGTTTCGCAATCTGTCAAAGTTTCACAATCCCAAAGTTTCGAGAACACAACAAAGTTTCAAGAATTTTGACAAAAGTGAGGTTTTTGACGATCAAACTTCAAAAGGCCATAACTTTTGAACCGTAACTCTGTTTTCGACGAATCAGCTGTCAAAACGACCGTGAGACCGAGGAGAACGACATGCTGAATGATTTATCGATTTAGGTGAAATTCTGAGGCCTAAAAACGCTCTGAGAAAAAGTTATTGAGGTTTTAAGGTTTTAGGTCAAAATTTTCACTATAAAAACTTGCATCAACTTACTCTAAACACAACTCGTATTTCGTTGGAACGATCCAAGAATCAACTTTATCCATCTACACTTCATCAATGGCAACTCAGCAAGACATTCATGCAGCCGGTGCTGAAAACCGACCTCCCATGCTGTCAAAGGGTGGATACTCGCAGTGGGCTAGTCGTATGATGCGCTATCTTAAGAGCAAAACAAATTGAACACTTCTTGTCAAATCCATTGTGGATGGACCCTTCAAACCAATACAAGTACTAGACCCTGGAGATCCAAATGGAACCCCACTCATGCAACCATTTTACAAAGATCAGAATGAGACTGAATACACTGTGGAAGACAGAAAACAGATTGAAGCTGATGATCAGGAATTTCATTACATCGTTCTTGGTTTACCTGAAACCATTTATGCTACTGTTGATAGTGAAGTAAGTGCTCATGCTGTCTGGGAAAGAGTCAAGAGGTTAATGTATGGGACAGACATCGGGAAACAGGAAATGGAAACACAATTGCTTAAGGAACTTCGCAAGTTTACTTCAATTCCTGGTGAATCCATAGAGATGTACTACCACAGGTTCTGTAAAATCATGAATGATTTATCAAGACACAACCTCAGTCAGACAAATATTGCTAACAACACCATTTTTCTGAATGAGTTGCAACCAGAATGGGGAAGATATGTCACTATTGTTTATCAGACAAAGAATTTGCATAAAGTGACTTATGATCAGGTGTATGACTTCTTGAAGCAAAATCAAGATGAAGCTAATGAAGTAAGAGCTGAATTACTAGCTAAAAAGCATGATCCTCTAGCATTAATGGCTAATACACCAACACCTATACCATTGAACACACAACAACAACCATCATCATCTTCCACTCACAACTACATGCAACCATCCTACATTCAACAACCAACACCGGTCTACCAACAACAGTTCTACCCACAGCAACAACAACATCTTATTCCACAACAGCAATACCCACAATTCCAAGAACCAGAATACACTGAAAATGATGAAGCTACTGCAGCATTGACACAAGCGTTTGCTTTTCTGTCAAAGGCATTCCAAGGACGCTATTCTACACCAACAAACAACAACCAAAGGATTTCATCGAATACTCGCAACAGGCAGATCGCTCAGCCGAGTTTCAATATGGGCAATGGAGGCCAAATGGTTGGAGTTTATGGGAATCAGCAGGGATATGCTACTGGATTTAATATGGGTAATCAGAATATGCAGAATGCAGGTCAGTATGCAAGGAATCAGTATGGTCAGAATGCAGGGAATCAGATGGGTCAGTTTGTTGGAAATCAGAGGGGTCAGAATGTTGGCAATCAGGCAATGGGTAATCAGAATAGGAATGTTGCAGCTCCAGTTGTTGGGAATAATGGAAATGTGAATCAGGGTAATCCAGTAAAGTGTTTCAACTGCCAGGGTGTAGGTCATATGGCAAGGAACTGTCCTACTAAGCCAAACAAGAAAGATCTAGAGTACTTGCAGAAAGCAGTGCTGTTGGCACAAAAGGCAAAGGCAGGGTTTCAGTTGAATGCAGAGGAGAATGATTTTATGGCTCTTATGGATAACATGGAAGATAGAGAGGATATCGATGCGAACTACATATTCATGGCGAATCTTAAGGAAGCTAAGTATGACACGGATTCTGACACACTTCCTGTTTATGACACCAATGCACCATCTGAGGTATCAAACTTCAACACATGTCACAATAATGATATATTTGATATGTCTCCTCATGAGGAACAACATTCTGAGAAGCTAGCACCCACTTATGATACATACCTGGACACGCCAAGTAGTAGCAATACTTCTTCAGCAACTCCAGATGTGAATCATAATGGAGGCTTCGTTTCACAGCATGCTGAGAATGATGAGGAAACACGTGCTTTATTTGAATCATTATTAAATAATTGTGGTATTGAAATCGAGAAAGTGAAAAAGGTCAATCGCGATGTTAAGGCCGCGAATGAGAAATTGACCACTGAGCTTGAGAGATACAAGGAAAATGCAAAAAGTTTTCAAATTCACAAAGAACGCGAGTCTGAACTTGAAATTGGTTATAAGAAGTTACTTGTTAAAGATAGGGAATGGAAAAACAAGTTTGCCAATCTTGAAATAAGTTCAACAAAAACCATTAACTCTTTAAAACAAGAAATTTCTGAGTTAACAAACCAAATTTCAAAACAAAAAACAGCTTATACCAATCTTGAAAAAGAACGGGATGAGTTGAAAAAGGACTTTGCAATGAAAGAAGATAAACTTTTGGAAGAAATCGTAGAGTCAGAACACAAGATTGCACATCTAGAAGAATTAGTGGTTAAGTCGGGTCAGTCAAGTCAAACAATGAAAATGATTTGAAACCAAACTAATCCGATTTACCATACGAAACACAAAATGGCTCTTGGTAACAACAATCCTTGTAATCTCAAGAAAGCTCAGGAAGAACAGAATGTTTTGTATAATGGTAATCTTATTTACACCAAACATGATCCTCCCGTCATTCGGGATTCTATGCAAACGATGGAACTTGTCGAAGAGAGCATAAACAAAATGAAACAAAAGGATTTGAAACCCATTGATTACAACAAATTGAACAAACTTTCGGGAATTACTTTTGTTCCACAAAAAGAACCATCTGTGTTTTCCATAAAATGACCATTCTCGAAAATGTTTTCTAAGAAAGTAGTTGCTTCCAAATCGCTTTCAAACATGGAACAGATGTCTTCAAACAAGACTTTTAACACAAGTGCTGCCAGAGGATATCTTGATGATCTTAAAACAAGAGTTGGGCAACTTAAAATGACTTTAGAATCTAAAACGAGACTTAATGAGATTAACTGGAATTCTACGATTCATTTACAGCTTAAAAAGATTCTTGAAAGTGAATTTTCTCCTCAAATTAATAACATTCATGCTCGTGTAATTCATTTTGAACAAGCATTTTTGAAAGAAACATCTGACTTCGTCACGGATCACAAATCCCTGATAAAGAAGGCTAATGAATCTTTTGAGCAAATCAATGTTTTAGAAAACCTAAATGATTCTCTCTTCGAAGCTGTTATGACTACTGATATTATGTCCATCATTTTACAAACATATTCTGTTCATGACGATGAAAGACTGAGAGCTGAGACCTCCGACATTGTTTCTAAATATGAAAATGCTCTTATAAAGCTTGAAAAAGAAAATGTCTCATATTTTAAACAACTTGATCGAAAAAAGGAAGAATGCAAGTATGACAAATTGTCGTATGAGCGTGACTTAAAGAACATGAAAGAGCAAAATGATCTTTTGAGGGCTCAACTTGAAAGTCAAAAAGGAAAGGGTGAGGAAACTAAGTTTGCCAAACCATTGACTTTGGAGAAACCAAATGTTTGAAACACGGTTCAATAACCAAGAATGTAAATTTCACAGTTTGCTCCAAAAGTCGATGAGAAAAAGGATTTGACAAAACCAGTCACTCCAACACCCTTGCCCAAGAAAAGTGAAAATGAAAAGATTGTTGATAAAGGAAAAGCGGTTGTTGAAACACCAAAAGTGATAGCACCTTGCCTTTTTAGGATTAGTCCCACTACTGCGTATGCCACCACTTCTAAGACTATTGACAAGTGCATAAAGGCTAATTCTAAAGAATCTAGGGATGCTAAAAAGGACAACAATATAAATCCTAATGTGTGCTAGATCTAGATCTATAAAAAGATTTGTTGCACGCTTTAGGTCTACCACTATTAGTCGAATGCCTAGGAACTACCTTAAGTTTTGTATGTTGATTCCAACGGGTAGAGAGTTCACTCTTCAGGACAGAAAATTAGAAATAGCTCAAGCTAAACAAGTAGCAACTGTCTATGAGTGTGATTTAGATTTTACTCCTAACCCCATGGAACCAAATTCAAAACGGTTTCATAATACAAACTCTTCTGTTCTTGGCAGGTTATCGAAATATGTCTTTGGATCGTCGACTCGGATTGCTCCAAGCACATGACCGGGAATTTAAAGCTGCTGATCAATTTTGTCTGGAAATTCATGGGAACTGTACGCTTTGGAAATGATCATGTAGTAGCTATTCAGGGTTATGGAGATCTTCAATTTGGGAATTTTTTAATCACTCGAGTTTACTACGTCGAAGGGTTGGGACACAACTTGTTTTCAGTTGGGCAGTTTTGTGATGCTGATTTAGAAGTTGCATTCAGGAGAAACACGATTTTTATTCGAAATTTGGTTGGTGATGATCTCTTAACTAGTAATCGTGGTACAAATTTGTATGCTATCGATATCAACCAAATGGCTTCTAGATCACCAATTTGTCTTATGATAAGGGCAACCGAAACTAAGTCCTGGCTGTGGCATAGACGTTTATCCCATCTCAATTTCGACACCATCAACAAGTTAGCCAAAGACAACATCGTCACCGGACTTCCTAAGTTCAAATACACCAAGGAACACCTACGTCCATCATGCGAACAAGGAAAAAGTAAAAGAGCATCATATAAACCCAAAACCGTACCTAGTTCGGAAGCAAGGTTACATATGGTGCACATGGACTTATGTGGCCCAATGAGAGTTAAAAGTATTAATGGGAAGAAGTATATTCTCGTTATTGTTGATGATTATTCAAGATATACTTGGGTAAAGTTTTTGAGATCAAAAGACGAAGCACCAGGCATCATCATCACCTTTCTGAAGCGTATTCAAGTTCTACTTCAAGCTCCAGTAAGGATTATAAGAACAGACAATGGCACAGAATTTACAAACCAGGAGTTAAGAACTTACCTTGAAGATGTTGGAATCACACACCAAACATCAGTTGTTAGAACTCCATAGCAGAATGGGGTAGTTGAAAGAAGAAATAGAACTCTTGTGGAAGCTGCTCGCACAATGCTGATTTTTTCTAGTGCACCACTATTCTTATGGGCTGATGCTATAGCCACTGCTTGTTTTACTCAAAACCGATCCCTAGTCCATCCGAGATTCAATAAAACCCCATATGAGCTAGTGAACAACTGTAAACCTGACATCTCTTACCTTCACGTGTTTGGTGCTTTGTGCTATCCGACAAATGACAGAGAAGATCTAGGGAAGTTAAAAGCTAAGGGTGATATTGGAATCTTTATTGGATATTCAGAAAACTCGAGGGCATTCAGGGTGTATAATAGACGAACAAAAAGGATAATGGAGACGATGAATGTGAAGTTTGACGAGATTTCACAAATGGCTTCTGAGAGATACGCTCTAGAACCCGCGCTTAATCCGATGGCTTCTAAGAGATACGCTCTAGAACCCGCGCTTAATCCGATGGCTTCTAATCAAAACGGATTAGGACCCGCACCAAACCAGCAGACTTCTGGACACATCAGTTCAGGACTCGTGCCTCAAGGAGCTCAGTCAACAAACACGGATAAACCTTCAGAACAAGAACTGGAAAACTTCTTCGAGTTAATGTTTGATGAATATTATGGTGGAACTTCGACAAATGCATCTCATCAACATTCCACTGCACCCGCTCACAACCATCAACCACCACCACCATCACAAGATGCATCTACCACAATCGAAGCTGAAGCACCAAATACATCAACATCATCTACATCTACTCCAGTAACTCTAGTTCTTGAAACTGACATACCAAGAGTTGATGAGCAAAACCAAAACACAAATTTTCAAGAAGAACCAACAAATAATTCAAACGATGTTGCGTTAGAAGCAGAAGAAATATTTGAAAACCCATTTGCAACAGACTGTGTTGAATCTTCTTCAAGGTTACAAGAACCATCTAACACACATTCGTTAAACCCAAGGTACCATTCTACGTTTCAATGGACAAAAGACCATCCAATAGAACATGTTATTGGTAAACCTTCAAAGCCAGTTCAGACAAGGAGACAACTTGCCACCGATCTCGAATTATGCATTTACATTTGCTCAATCAGCCTCAAAGAACCAAAGAACATTCGGGAAGCAATCGCAGAATACCCTTGGATAGAAGCGATGCAGGATGAAATTCTTCAATACCAGTTACATGATAGTTGGGAACTTGTTGAACGACCACTTGATATACGTGTTCTTGATCTCAAGTGGTTGTGGAAGAACAAACTGGTTGAGGAAATGATTGTTATTCACAACAAAGCTCGTCTCGTGGCTAAAGGTTATCCACAAGAAGAAGGGATAGATTTCGAAGAATCATTCGCGCCTGTAGCTAGACTTGAAGCGGTCCGGATTTTCTTAGCCTATGCAGCTCACAAAAACATCACAGTCTATCAGATGGATATTAAGACTGCTTTTTTGAATGGAACTCTGAAAGAAGAAGTGTATGTGAGTCAGCCAGAGGGATTCATCGACAAAGATCATCCAGACTACGTCTACAAGCTTAAGAAAGCAATTTATGGTTTAAAACAAGCTCCAAGAGCGTGGTATGATGAACTATCATCTTTCTTGCTCAAAAATAGTTTCACAAAAGGAACGGTTGATGACACCTTGTTTATCAAAAAATTCAAAGATGACATTTTGATCGTTCAAATTTACGTGGACGACATTATTTTTGGATCAACCAATCCTAACCATTCAAAACATTTTGAAAATCTCATGAAAAGCAAATTTGAAATGTCCATGATGGGGGAACTAAAATTCTTTCTTGGTTTACAAATACATCAATCCCTTCGTGGTATTTTTATCAATCAAGCTAAATATACAATAGAGATTTTGAAAAAACATGGAATGGAAAATTGTGATTCTGTTGGTACACCAATGGTCACTTCACCAAAAATAGGTGCTGCTTTGTTTGGGAAACCAATCGATCCGAAGAAATATCAGAGCATGATCGGTTCTCTCATGTACCTAACTGCTAGTCGACCCGATATTCAATTTGCTGTTTGCTTGTTAGCACGGTTTCAGGCAAAGCCTACCGAACTTCACCTCAAAGAGGTTAAGCTGATCTTTCGGTACCTACGAAGCACCATTAACATGGGACTTTGGTATCCGAAGGATTCGGGGTTTAATCTAACAGCATTTTCAGATGCAGACCATGCTGGTGATCAAGTTACAGAAAAGAGTACATCAGGTGGAGCACAATTTTTGGGTGAAAAGCTTGTAAGCTGGTCGTCAAAGAAACAGGATTGAACTGCACTATCAACCGCCGAAGCCGAGTATGTGTCTCTATCTGCGTGTTGTGCCCAAGTTCTTTGGATGCGGACACAGCTCACAGATTATGGCTTTACTTTTGATAGAATACCTATGTATTGTGACTCAAAAAGTGCCATAGCCATCTCGTGCAATCCCGTACATCACTCTAAGACGAAGCATATCAAAGTCCGCTACCATTTCATCAAAGAACACGTGGAAGAGGGTACTGTTGAATTATTTTTCGTTTAGACTGATTACCAACTCGCCGATCTATTCACTAAAGTCCTTCCAAAAGAACGGTTTGACTATTTAGTTCGACGAATTGGCATGCGAAGCCTAACTCCTGAGGAGCTAGAACGTCTTCTCGAATCTTCTTGAAAAATGTTTTCAAAATCGCTTCGCTGTAAATATTTTTGAAAATACAAAATACAAAATTTGAAAAACCAACAAAAACAAAATACAAAAATATAAAAATTTTCAAAAAATACAAAAACAATATAAAATCAAAAAATCCAAAAATATTCTTCTCACGACATGTCTCTCGTATAAATCAATATTCTGTATGTTTCTAGAAATGTCATTCAACAATGATACGGATATGTATAGATGCTTGAACGGGAGTTCTTTAAAATGTTTCTAAAACATGTCATTTCTCAAAAAGTTTCTTCACTATGGCTTTCGTATACTTCAGTACAAAACCCGGACTTAAATGATGACTTTTGATTATTTTCAAATCAAGGACTCGTACGTTCAATGACGAAATCTTTTTCAAAAAGTTCGAGTCTAAACAAACGAAAAAGATTTCAAGCATAAACTCGTTTTCCAACAAAATTCTTGAGCACTTTTTCAAGATTGTTCAAAAGATTTCTCAAAATCTCTCAAAATGAGTGCTCAAGATAACTCCCTCAAAACCCTTAATTGATTTTAAATGTGCTATCATTAAGGGGGAGTACAAAAACAAAAATGTTCCGAATTCATGCAAAATGAAATCTGTCTATCTCTCCAAAAAGCTTTTTCTTAATTAGTTGATATAAAAAACATCACGATATGCTATTTTTGAGGGGGAGAAGACATGATTAAAATGTGATCAAAACGTGTAAAGATTGTGGCTGAATCTCAAAAGAGCTCGACTCAGTAAGTACCAATGAATTGACAAAGCTTAAAATGTCAGTAATCGAATAGGACTTGTCTGAATAGAATGTACCGTATCGAGAGACTTTCTTTGGACTTGACCAGGACGGGTAATAACTTCAAGCTAGTCTAACTAGAGATGTAAGCGTGTCTCGAATCGGCCATGTTCACTAAAAGTGGATCAATTCAAAAAGTGCAAACTCCTCCCGCATGTGCAAATTTCTTAAAAACTACATGAGCACATGTGAAGGGGGAGTCCTTCAAATGAAATTCAAAACTCTCAAAGTGGTAACAACAATGTGTTTTATTATCATAAACACTTTGAGAGATTTTCAATAAATGGTTTCTTGGCAATGATAGGATAGTCATGTAGTTATAAGGTGACTAAGGTTAGGGAAAACTGTCCTATGATCCGCCAGAACCGGAGGGATCTACCCAAGGATAAATCCAATAGATTAGAATTAGAAGTCCTTAGGTATGATTGAAAAAAAGGAGAAAATGAGAAAGGAGAAAGAAGGGGTTGAAGAATTAAAAAGAAAAGTTATGAAAAAGGGTGAAAAGAAATAGCCCTCCATATGTTCAACCTTAGGGCAGACACCGGGTACAATTCGTATGATACTGGTTGTTACTAAGGTGACACCGGTATTGAAGACAAAGATGTCATGGACCCAGTGACGCACTGCACTAAACCTTCTTAACCACTCAAGTTCTCTTAAAAGAGCTTGTTTCATTCTCACGGGGAACCGGTGTAATCTATCCACCTGTCTCTTAGAGATGGTTGATATTGAAGCAGGAGACCTTTCCCTAATCTCCGCATAGGAAACCAAATGTGCACTTATCGAGTCTAGAGCCCCGAGATTCATCAAAAGATCTCATAGGAACACATGATACTTCTACACTGGTTGTTCATCATTAAGGACGCTAGATGTAAATTTTAGAGTCCTACGTAGATCTTAGCAATCTGCCAGAACATTTATGAGAGAATTCACACAAGTGTTTCTCAATGATTGAATGGAAACTCCTGCCAGGGTCAATATCAAACAGCCCTGACAGCAGGTCACTTCGGTAATTCTTTATGGGTTACGCTTAGTGTTCGCGGTGGTTTCAAATGGTCTACAGTCGTGGAGTGATCCCCAGCGACTCACCCAGTAATTGAGCTACTAAGTAGGTCTTGTAAGTTCCCTCGGGAGTATCTGACATGGGAACGGCCTTGGTAAGGGTTAGAAGGAGTCTTCACACTATGCTGTTGACGATCTCTAATTCTTATCTGTAAGTACCGGTTGATTTATTGCTAACTGTTTACCTGCAGCTATACATCATCTCCATGGCGAAGGATTCCACATGCTCATACATGCATCTCGAAGTCAAAGGAAAATTCTCACAAAGATCAAAGCAAAGAAAGGTTCAAAGAAAGATTCTACGCAATGTGAAAGAATCTACAGAAGTAAAGTGATAAAGATCGGTGTGAAAGAACGGGAACTAAAAATGCATATATCACAAAGACTGAAGATGTATGAGCATGTTGGAATGGCGAACAACCACCATAGACACAGAAGTGACGAAAGGCAGATAACTCCACATCACAAAAGAACAAAGAATGATGAAAAGTCAATCATCAAAGATCACAAAGCATGAAGGAACAAAGACTAATGACTATTCTGCTACGACACACAATGGTCAACAACAAAGAACAAAGAAGACCTAATCACGTGGAGCATCATTCGAATGACCACCCCTTAGGGGGAGATTGTTAGCATTAAAAATATGTATTAAAAAGTGATGGTCATTCTCATACGTGTAACTTTGTAATGTGTCGTAGATTACAAAAGAATAGTCAATGGGCTTATGGTTTGGACTAATCTAATAGGTTATAAGTTATGTATTACAACTAGTCCATACTTAATGTAAAAGTCCAATCCATGACCAAGCCCATCCAAGCCCATTAGGGTGTTACATCTCTTACTATATAAACACCTCAAATGAGTCATTTGAGGTGTGTGCTTGTGTGTGTAAGTGTGTGTGTTTCTCATGAATAAAAGTTCCATATTTTTATCTCTCTCTCTCTAGTATACGATTCACATACATACATATCAAGTCACCATCTTTCAATCTCTACTTCATCTTTGCTTCTATAGTTGTGATAAAGTTGTGTTATTTAAGGTCCTACAGATTTATTTGGGCCTGTTTTTGTGAACAGTTTGAATAAGAAGTCTTATTGCCTGGTTGTCACAGATGATTTTAGTAGATTCACTTAGGTGTTCTTTCTAGCTTCTAAAGATGAAACTCCAGAGATTCTTAAGGAATTCATAACTAGAGTTGAAAACCTGATTAACCAAAAGGTTAACATAATCAGATGTGACAATGGAACTGAGTTTAAGAATAGTGTGATGAATCAATTCTGTGTGGGCAAGGGTATTCTAAGACAGTATAGTGTTGCAAGAACTCGACAACAGAATGGTGTTGCAGAAAGAAGAAATAGGACATTGATTGAGGCTGCAAGAACAATATTATCTGATTCTAAATTACCTATACCTTTTTGGTCTGAAGCTGTAAATACTGCATGTTTTGTGCAAAATAGAAGCAAGGTAGTTAAGCCTCACAACAAGACTCCATATGAGTTATTTCATGGAAGGAAGCCTAAGATTGATTTCTTTAAATCATTTAGATGTCTTGTTACTATCTTGAACACTAAGGATCAGTTAGGCAAGTTTGAAGAGAAAGCTGATGAAGGATATTTTGTTGGTTACTCTATAAACAGTAGAGCTTTCAGGGTTTATAATAAGAGAACCAAACATGTAGAGGAGAATTTACACATCAAATTTAGTGAGAATTCATCAAATGGTGCAGGGAAAGGACCAGAATGGCTATTCAATATTGATATTCTAACCAAGTCTATGAATTATGAGCCAGTTACTACAAGTGCAGACATTGACAAACCTCAAGAAGAATTTGTTTTGGTTGAGAAATTGAAGATTGGTCCAACTATAATTCCAATTCAGAAGGTTCAAAGTTCACAAGAAGATAATGTTACTCAAGAGAAACCTAAAGAAGCTGAAAAAGGCATTGAGATACCTGTGGATGTTGAAAAAGTAGCTAATGAAGTACCTAAAGTTGTTGAAGAAGACTCTAATGCAAGGCCAAAGCAGTCTACTGCTGCACCAGAAGACTCTACTGCTGTACCAGAAGACTCTACTGCTAGGCCAAAACACACAACTACTTCTTCAAAAGATTATACTGCTAAGCCAATAGATCCTACTTCTTCACCAAAGTTTCCTTCTGTGGACATTCAAGGTAGATCTTTTTCTGATCCAAACTACCCTGATGATCCAAACATGCCTCCTCTAGAGAACATTTACTATGACACTAATGATGAAGCTCTTGATGGTACAATGTTTGGAGCAGATGCTGATTTGATTAACATGGAACTCAATATTCCTGTCAGTCCTATACCTACCATAAGAGTTCATAAGAATCATCCCAAAGATCAAATTCTTAGTGATCCATCATCATCTGTTCAAACAAGAAGGATGACAAAAGAGCAGAAAGATATACTACATCAAAGTTTCTTTGCAAGATCTCTTCATCAAAGAAACAGTCACAAAGATCTTCAAAATTGCTTGTTTGCATGTTTTCTATCTCAAATAGAACCCAAAAATACTTATAAAGCATTACAAGAGCCAAGCTGGGTAGAAGCAATGCAAGATGAGCTTCTGCAATTTAAACTGCAAGATGAGCTTTATTGACCTTGGTTGATTTGCTAAATGGGCAAAGGGTGATTGGAACTAAATGGGTTTTTAGATGCAAAAGAGATGAAAGAGGCATTGTCATCAGAAACAAGGCAAGATTAGTTGCACAAGGATATACACAACAAGAAGGAATTGACTATGATGAAGTATTTGCACCTGTGGCAAGGATTAAAGCTATTAGATTATTTCTGGCTTATGCATCATATAAAGACTTTGTGGTGTATCAAATGGATGTTAAAAGTGCTTTTCTGTATACGAAAATCCCTGAAGAAGTTTATGTGTCTCAACCACCTGGTTTTGAAGACCCTGTTAATCCTGACAAAGTTTACAAGGTGAATAGAGCAATGTATGGTTTACATCAAGCTCCTAGAGCTTGGTATGACACTTTGTCAACATACTTGCTAGAATCTGGGTTTAGTAGAGGGAAAATTGACAAAACTTTGTTTCTCAAAAGAAACAAGGATGATATTCTGCTGGTTCAAATTTATGTTGATGACATCATCTTTGGTTCTACAAACAAAGCTATGTGTGTTGAGTTTGAGAAGCTTATGAAGGATAAGTTTGCTATGAGTTCAATAGGGGAACTCACCTTCTTCTTAGGTGTGCAAGTTACACAAAAGGAAGATGGCATATTTATTAGTCAAGATAAGTATGTTAATGATATTTTAAAGAAGTTTGGATTTGAAGATGCTAAGCCTGCTAAGACAACCATGGAAAACAATAAACCATTACTCAAAGATGAAAATGGCAAAGAAGTGGATGTTCACTTGTACAGATCAATGATTGGTTCATTGATGTACCTTATAGCTTCAAGGCCTGATATTACGTTTGCTATATGTGCCTGTGCAAGATTCCGAGTATGTCCCAAAGAATCACATCTCAATGCAGTGAAGAGAATTTTTAGGTATCTGAGGTATCAACCAAGATTAGGCCTTTGGTATCCTAAGGATTCACTTTTTGATTTGGTAGCATACTCAGATAGTGACTATGCTGGAGCTTACTTAGACAGAAAGTATACAATAGGAGGTTGTCAATTTCTTAGAAACAGGTTGGTGTCATGGCAATGCAAGAAACAAACTGTGGTGGCAAATTCTACAACTGAAGCTGAGTATGTTGCTGCTTCAAGTTGTTGTGGTCAAGTGCTTTGGATGCAAAATCAATTGCTGGATTATGGGTATAATTTCATGAACACCAAAATTCATATTGACAATAACAGCACTTTATGCATCATCAAAAACACTGTTTTCATTCTAAAACAAAGCATATTGAGATAAGACATCACTTTATAAGGGATTGCTTTGAAAAGAAGTTGATTCAAATTGTTAAGATTCATAATGATAACAATGTTGCTGATCTACTCGCAAAACATTTTGATGTGGGGAGGTTTCAATTTTTAATTGCAAGTATTGGTATGATCAATCCTTGAAAAGCTTATCTCATTATGTTTTTGTAAAGTTTTGAAAGGTGATTGTGCTGTTGTTTATTGTTAAAGTTGTTTCGATTGCTTCTCATGAAGAATATTGCTAGTTAGACTTCACTATGCTACTGAATGCTATTCTACTGCTGAGTATAACTAGTACATATGCAACATGTATTTGTATGTTTTGGACTAATATGTTGCAGGATAAGTTCAAATTGATGATTGTTGTTGTTTTTACAAGAGACTAATGAAACAAGAATAGTAAACTTTTATTCATTCAAGTGGTGCAAATTACAAAAGACTGTTTCTCCTTCACAAGAGATTAATTACATCAAAAGATTACTACCAAACTATGCCTAACAAACTACTCCATGGGTCATTTTCCTTTATCCTTTGGGTCAGGCATCTGCTTGTGTACACCTCTGGCTTGCATATCTTTATTCCACATCTTTTTGCAAGCAAGCCCTACCACCACTTTGATTGGAGGCTTACGTGATGGAAGGGATGGATCTGGCACTGGTATTTTCTTCAAAGATGACAAAGCTTGTTCCATAGCCTGTGCAAGAGCGTTTGGTAGCTTCTTGGCAAGATCCTTTGTTTCCTCTTCATCAGAAGAACTAGGGGTCATCACATTTTCCCTTTTGAAGAACCTTGAGTATTTGAGGGACCAAGAAGATCTTTGAAAACATTGATGTCATGTTTTCTTTTACGGGCTTGTTCCTTTGTTCTGCATCCATTCCTTGGAGGACGAATTCATCAGATGATGAGTCGGAAGAGATGTTTATTATTTCAGGGTTGGAGTTCATGATGATTATGATTGTGATTATGTGTTTTTAGAAGCAATTAGGGTTTGAATGATATATTTGGAAGAGATTCGATCCCCTTTTATTCAGGCTTAATTGGCTCTAAGGGAGTAAATGCTTGGTGGGTGATTGTAATTAGTTATGGTAATCGGGGCATTAATGATGGAGATTTGTTTGACTTTTGACTTTTCGATCAAGAAAAAGTTACTCTACTGCTGAGAAAAGACTATGCTGCTTACTCTGTTGCTAGGTAAACGACTCTGTTGCTAGTTATTTTACTCTGCTACTACACAGGGTACTATTGCTATATTTGAAAGTGTGAGGGTGGTTATGTAACTTCTTCAAACAAGTTTAAATCCCTAATTGGATCTCACAATTAGCTTTTACGCGCTCCAAATTGAAGTTTCAGCAAACCCTAACGCTTTATTATCCTCAAAGTCAAAGATCCCCAATTTCCCAAACCATAATTCATAGAATCAACACGCACATGGGCAGAAAGTCATAACAATGTTGCTCTATTTGATGAATCGATGGTTCCTGAAGGCTTCACAGACATGGTTAAGTTCTTAAATGCTACATCTATTAGGTATGCATTAACTGTGAATCCTACTATATACGTTTCCTACATTAAACAGTTTTGGCTTACTGCAAAAGTCAAAACTAGAAATGGGGAAAAGCATATCAAGGCCATGGTAGATGGTCAACAAGTACTTGTCACTGAATAGTCTATAAGAGAACTTCTTCTCTTTGATGATGAAACAAAGACTAAGTGTCTTGCTAACACTGCCATTTTTGAGGGTTTACAAGCTTTGGGATATGACAGGCAAAATAATGGTTTAAAATTTCAAAAAGGGCTTCTCTGTTCTCAATATACATTTTTGGTTCATAATCTTCTTCATTGTTTGAGTCCCAAAACATCTGGGTGGAATGAGTTCAGTGTTGCCATAGCATCTGCTATGATATGCTTGAGCAAAGGAGACCCATTTAATTTTTCAAACACGATTTTGGAGGGAATGGTTAAAAGTATCAAAGAGTCTAGATCATACTTACTTTACCCAAGATTTGTTCAACACTTTGTAGAAAACCAAATTTCAAAAGTAAGAACACATAAAGCAACTTATGAATCTCCTAAGTTGGTTCCTAAAATGTTTACTTTCTTGCTTAAAAATGGAAAAGGTTTTTCAGGTACATTTACATCACTTACACCTTATATGGTGCAAATTGTGCAAAGTACTCAGGTTGAAGGATCAGGAACTCCCACTGATTCCCAACACACACCCAATTTTACAGCTTCTATCACACAACCCAAAATACTCAACACCCGTAGGAAAGCCAATAAGAACACTGAGCTACCTCAGGCTCGTGTTAGGATGGATGTACCAGATGAGGCTGTCCTAGGTGATGGATAGGACATGTTGGCAAGGGCTGTCGCTACTGCTACTAGCTTAGAAGCAGAGCCAGACCAGGTAACACAGGTCGAAGTAATGAGGACAGATCAGTGACAAATGAATTGATGGATGATAATGTACAAAATGACAATGTCAATGATTCACCTCTCGGACCTGGTAACACAGGTCGAAGTGATGAGACTAGTATGAAAATATTAAAGAAATTGAAGGCTAAATGTACCAACCTGGAGCTTAAATGTGACACTTTGGAGGATAAGATACTTGGTCTTCAAACTCTCTCTGATGAACAAGCTAAGAAGATTACCAAGTTACAAAGAAAGATAAAGACTTTAAAGAAATCAAGATCTTCAACCCCCTTAAAAAGATTGAAGAAAGTGGGCACATCTCAAGTTGTTAGTTCTCCTGAACATTCTACCAATTTGGAAGAGGATGCTTCCAAACAGGGGAGGAATGAAGAACAGAATAAAGAAATGGGTTCAGGGGAGGCTAATGTGATTAATGATGATGATGTTGGGTTGAATGCTGAGTTGGATACTGGTAAGGTTTCATGGGAGGTTCTAATGAATAATGCTATGGAGGTTGAAAGTCCTCAAGATATGGATGGATTTGTGGTCACTGATAAATAGGGTAATGAAGCTATAATGGATGAATTGATTTGTGTTCAAGAGAGTGTGGTGGAAAAGCTCAAAACTTTGGGGCCCGAGCAATTAGTAAAGGCTATAGGGTTGATGGGTGAAGCTATTCAAAGTCTAGGTAATTCTGTTGCTAAGAATGTGGATTCTGCTGACAAGACTAATAACTCTGTTGCTCAGGATTCTACTACTCATGTAACTATTGCTGATCCTGCTGCTAGTGAGAAAATCAATTCTGCTGATGCACAAGGTTCTACTGCTTGATCTAGTGATAAAGCTGCTGCTGAGGCTATGATGTTGTTAAGCAAGAAGACATTAGAAGTTCAATCTGAATCACAACCTCAACCAATACAACAATCATTACAACCAAGTCAACCACAACCACAACAACCAAAAATCATTATAACACCTCACTTACCAAGACCACCTATGAATGGAGTAGTAATACGAGAACCTGCTGCTCCAAAGAGACAAATAAGTTCAATCTCATCCTCTTCTGCTACTGATAAAGGAAAAGGTAAGGTTGTTGAAGAACCTTTGCTAGACTCAGATGATGAAGGGATAGACTATAGACAAATTCCTTTTGAGCATTGGCCTAAAGAGAGACAAATTGAGCATGATTCAGCTGTTGCAAGGGAGGAACAAGAGAAAGAGGATATGCTTGAGCAACAACTGCTTCAACAACAAAAAGAAAAGGCTGATAAGGAGGCTGATGATATAAAGAGGTATGAGTAATGGGTAGAAGAGAAAATATGTATGGATGTTGACATTGAATTGTCCAAGCTAGTAAAAATTGAAGAACAAGAGGTTCCAGAGTTTGATGTTGTAGCTTGGATGAAAGATTTCACAGCAAAGAAGAAGAAGGAAGCTGCTGCTCTAAGAAGGAAGAAGAAAGTTCTCAGAGGACCAACCCCACTTCAACAAAGAAGAGAACATGAGAGATATCTCAAGAACACAAAGGGATGGAAGCTGGTACAATTGAAGCACAAGTCATATGCTGAAGTCTTCAAGATGTATCAACAGGCCAAAAGAGATATAAGCACTTTTATTACTATTGGTTCTAAAGAAGATGAAGAGCAAATTGCTAAAATGAACAAGAAGGTTGTACCTAAGAAAGTTATTGAGGCAGAGCAAGTAAAAGAGACAAAGACTGTTGAAAAGCCTAATGATGTTGCAGATAAAAGAATTTCTCCTAGTCAAAGTGTTAAAAGAAAAGGTGTTGTTCACAAATATTTTGCTAGGAAGAAGAGAAAAGTAGCAGATCAAAGCAGTTCTAAGTTTGAAGGTGATAAGAATAATGAGTACAAGAAAGATTATGATCATATTCCTCCTGAGCATTTAAAACAACAAATAAAGGTTCTTACTATGGTTGCTAAGAGAGATGAACCTGAAGTAGTTGATGCTGAGCCAGTGGGAATCAGATATCCTATTATTCAAGTATCTACAGGATATGATACTAATATTGGAACATTTCATGATGTCAAGAGATCTGATGGGAAGATTCATAGGTTTCTTAGACTTCAATGGATGTTGTACTACTTTGATAGAGAGGATATTTGTACTCTGTGGAGATGTACAATGAAAAGTTTGGAGCTAAAAAGTTTAGAAATGAGGCATATAATGATCTAGAAGCTATGTCTTATAATGTTCTTTGGAGAGCTCTGAAACTTATGTTTGATCCTTCAATGAAAGATTCTGAATGGACAGAGATTAAAGGATGTAAAGTCAAAAGATGGAGGCTTTTTCTAAATTCAGGGATTCATGTCTTAGACATTAGACTACACACTTTATATATGCTGGTTGAAAAAGATTACCCTCTAGCAAATTATTTGGAAATTGTCTATCAGATGGTTAATGGTACTGGGTTGCTCAACTTGCAGAATGATTCTAATACTGATGATCAAGCTTTTAATTTGTTATCAAAATATAAAAAGATTCTTGGTCAACAGAGATCACAAGAAGTAAGTGTTTGGAAGCATCCTCCTGGTGTTTAATCAAGCTTTGAAGAAACTTAATGATTTAGAAGTAAATATTAAGTTTAGGGAAGGATTGTTGGGTTTAAGATTCTGCTGCTGAGAATTTCACTAAGAATCAAACTGCTGCTAAAGAAATCAATCTATTGCTAGTTGATTCTACTGCTAAAGGATTACAAGACTTTGCTGCTCAAAGGATAAGATTGTATACACGGTTAGATATTTTAGGAAAAGATATTATCTTGCATGTAAAATTATTGTAAACCGACTAGGACTCCTTGGTCTATAAAAGGAGGTGCCTAGGGTTAGAATATGTACGTACCATTATTATTCTCGTTTCACTTCAAGGTTGTAAAACCCTAGCATTGTCGAGTGCTCGTATATTAATAATATATTGAAGTGTTGAAAGTGTTTAAACTGTTCTTCTTAAGTTAAGCTTTAATATTTTGCGTTATTGCTTAAGTTTTAATTCAAGTCAATTTCTATAAGATCGTTTGCTCAACTGGGATCAACACTACATGTTTAGTTATCTTGAATATCTTTTCTCTTAACCAAATGTGCAACCAACTCTTCTTGATTCTATACCATCATCGGCTTCACCATCATCTCCACCATCTCACACTCTACCTTCCAACTAAGCATCTCTACATGTTTAGTTGAATAATTCAATAGGATTAAGTGGTGGGTCAAGTATGCTCTAGGAATATAGGACTCCTAGATAGTAATGTAGGTTTATGAGATGTATTAGGATTATGTGATGATTATGAATGTTCACATATGATTTTCATGAATGAATGATGTTAGGTTTTATATTGTGTTAATATGTTGTGATATTTATAATGGTTGACTTGAAAATAGACTAAATTAATCAACCTTAAAAATGGGAAAATACTAAAATCACAACACAACTGTCAACCAAGACGCCTACTAGCAACGATCCCTTATCACTAAAGGACTGTCCAATCATTTAAGGGACCGTCCCCAGTTAGAGCTAAATTAAGATTTCTCTTCTATTCTTTATCTGACTCATGCTCTATCTATTTGATTTCACCCTTACATTATATCCTTCTATCTATCTTATTTCTCTTCACAACCCCTCTATATTATCTATATATATGTATGTTCTTTGTCTCTAACTTGTTTTTGTAGCACAACACCATAGCTCAATTCCCCAGTGCCCTCATCTTAGGGGATCACTAAGCTAGGGGAGCATGTATTCCGTCGATTTTTTTCCTCTCTTCACATCGACGAAGCCTTTTTGATTCTACAAAAAAGGGGGAGAAGTAAACGGAAAATCTTTAAAAATTTGTCAACAAATAATTTTACCTAAACTGAGTTTATATTTTGTAATCATCAAAAAGGGAGAGATTGTTAATACAAATAATGTCAAAAACATTATTTGTATTATTCGGTCTTCATACATTTTGATAATCACAAAATATAAAAGCATGTTGTGTAAAGTTACGATTAATAAGTTTTTAATCGAGGAAACTCGTTTCTTACACATATCTACTACAACGTCACTTCAGGTACGAACAAACTTCATACCGACATTAGTAAAGTAATCAAAGATTTTATTTTCTTCAAAACTTACATTTTTATGTATGACAAAATATTTTTCAAAAAATGTATTTTCGTGTTTTTTAAAGAAATATTTTATTAAAAAAATAAATTCAAATTCAAATATTATAACAACTATATTTCCCCCAAAACAGATAAATCTTCACTAGATAAACTTTCGCCACGTCAGGACAAAAAGAGGAGCGTCTGTCGAGACGGTCCCTTAAATGGAATGACGGTCCCTTAGTGATAAAGGACCGGCACATGTTTAAGGGACCATCACCCCCTCTCCTGGCGTGTATAAATACTGAACTATCCCTTCTCAGAAAAACAATCTTCTTAGCACAAAAACATTATGTTCTTTCTTTATCCCTTCTTTGATCACTATTACATGTCGGTATATGTTTATAAGAGTCCATACACAAACGTAACAAGTGTTACGATTCTCTTCTTCCTCCAACTCTATAATTTGTATATGTTGTAGATCCGACTTGTGTGTAAGTCATGACTAGTTGCGTTAGGCTTGAACTTGGACAAAGGTGTAAGTCCAAGAAGTGTTGTATCTAGAATAGGTATTGTAATAGTTGTGTATTGTGGTGTGAAGACTAGAACTTAGTGGAGTCCTAGTGTGAAGATTCAAGTGAACGGGAGTGCTCATTCATGTGAAGACTTGGATTGTATATCTATCTAAGAAGGACAAGAGTGCTTGTTCGTGTGGCCACGTGGGCCTTGGAGTAGATTGGTTCTAGCTATGATTAGAACTCGACATTCCGCTTAGTGTCGGTAAACTTGGTGTAAGCTTGTGTACAGATTGCTCCGCCTAAAGGAGTGTGTTGATATAGTGATTGATAACTCTCGAATGTGGTACTCGGGGAGTGGAGTAGGACGAAGAGTGAGCTTCGTGCGGAACCACTATAAATCTTGACGTCTCCTTGGTTGTGCTCTTTCTTTACTCTTTACTTTACTTGCATATCACTTTCATTACTAGTTTAGAAGATATCACATAACTAGTAAAATTCAACAAGTTTGTAAAAGAAACTTTAACCGGACATAAAAGTGGCGAAATATGTTGTACAAGTAATTAGAAACGGTGAAACTATTCAACGCCCTTCTAGTTTCTACAAGATAAGTTAAGAAAATACAAACCCAGATACGATTTATAGTGGTTCGGTCACGAAGCTCCTCTTCAACCTACTCCACTCACCGAGTACCCAACTCGAGAGTTACTTCACTAATCAATAAGCTCCCTTCTCGGCGGAGAAAACCATACAACATTGCTTACAATATTTTCTGACACTAAGCTATATGTCGAGTTCTTCTTCGGGTACAACCAAACCCGTTGTGTTTTATGGCCCAACATAACAAACCTTGTGTTTTAAGGCCTAAAAACATAAACCGCGTCACTTACGTTATTTTTCGACACTAAATTAGATGTCAAGCACTAATCTTAGCTAGTACCAATCTACCACGATCTACCCGATCCTCAGAACTCACACAAGCTACAAGTTCCACATGATCTATACTCGATCTACCCGATCTACTCATGATCTACCCGATCTTCACAAATCACACACCCTACAAGATCCACATGATCCATACTTGATCTATCCGATCCACCTTTGATCCACTTGATCAAGACACACTAGCAAACAAGCTACAAGAGATCTCCAAGATCTTAACTAGATTACCATGATCAACACTAGAGGAGTAAACAAGACTATGACACTTGATGTATATCAAGATACAATCAAGCAAACTAATAAGTAATGCAAGTGCACTACATAAAGACTCTAAAACCTTGCATCATCTTGATACTTTGTGTTCTTCTCTTGCACTAGAATAGGAATGAAGGTCATCACCTGAATGGATGATTGGATCAGTCTAAAACAAAGACTCTCTAAACAATCAAAGAAAGTGATCTAAATAAGAAGGGATTAAACCAGAGAAAATTGACTAAAAAAATCAAGTTGGAAGTGTAAAATGGTCCACTATTTATAGGCAAAGAGAAAATAGCCGTTACAGGGGGGACGGTACCACTAAACACCCAATGGTACCACTAAATTTAGTGGTACCGTGGTACTGTCCGAGACAAAGACACTCTAAAATTTGTTTTTAGTGGTGAAAGTTTATTTGGGGAAGTTTAGAGCTGTTTGGGGGGGGGGGGAATAGTTGTTGGGATTTTTGAAATAATTTTCCTAAATAAAACATTTCTTTATAATCCAAAAGTAATATGTAAAATGTATTTTTGAAAAAATGTTTTGTCACATTTATAAAAATGTGAAGTTTAGAACAAAAACATTTATTTCTTTGATCATCCTTCAAGTTTTAGATTTGTTTGTTCATACCTTGAGTGATATACGTCGGGATAGAAATCTATGACTTTGTTGAAGCATACTTGAGACGTCGAGAGATGTAAGTATGCGTTGATGATTTGTGTTTACAAGTAACTTTGTATTTTACGTTATGCATTACAAGTTACATGTTTGTCATTATTAAAACTGAAGAAACCGTTTAGTTTAAATATCGTAATATTTGCACTAACAATCTCCCCCCTTTTGATGATGACAAATATGTAAACCGTGACACATAGTAAAATGTAAAAGTTACCTATTTACACTTCCTTCTCCCCCTTTTGTCAAAGCAAAAAGGTAGTTGCCTCGAGCTCTCCCTTGAATTCACTCACTACTCCCCCTTATTACACTACTATATTTTCTTCCCACAAAGGCGAGCTTGCATCATCCCAGTGAAGTCTTCTATCACCACTATTAGAAAGTTAGTGCTATGTAATCAAACACTCCTGAGCTCCCCCTAGCTCAATGCTCCCTTATTGTGATTGAATCCCCTTGTTTATTTAATTAGTATCTAGCGGATCCAAGGATCAAATTCTTACAAAGGCTTTTCCTACATCAAGGGTTAGCTACGTACAACATAATATATAACAAGATAGGAGCAATCATTATAGAACACATAGCGAGACATGCAAGAAATGTAGCTACCTAAAAGCAATGAGTTTGATGAGGGTATGTGAGCCTAGTAAAGTATGCTAGAGGTTAGACACGTAGTGAAAGTGTCCCAAAAGGATAAAAACAAATAAGAAAGCCCAAGAAAGTTGAGCGACAAAAAAAACAATGAATGCATGTTGCAATTCAAAGACACTTGAGGGTCACAACCCGACCGAAAACCTAAGGTGTGATTGTTCAATCAATCACACTAACAAGAATGAGATTCGTTCATTGACTGACACACAAAATGACTTCTTCCAAGTTGTCATTGGGAAGGTAAGTTCTAACAAACCTTTTGAGCAACATACTCATCTACCTAAGATGATTGGTATTAATGATAGTTTGTAGATAAGACATACTCTAAATGATTACTATTATGATAAGTCATGCCATAAAGTAGACTCGATAGAGGTTATACCAAAAAATAAAGATGAGAATGATATGCACCTAGATGTGAATGGAAATGATTCCACAAGACGGGAAGTGTTGGATTTGACCTTTGAGAGAAGGTGGACAAAGACAGTTTAGATTAATATATCGTTTGCACTGACAATGAGATGCACGCTATATTTCAAAAGAGAAAAAGAAAATGTGCATGTGATCCTATTGTGGGTAAATATCTCTAACGGGGTTGAGGTAACGAAGTTCTAGAGTTCTAGTTTTTGATGATCCTAGTTGTGAGTTAGAGATAATTTGGTGTATGAAGGATTTCATGTGATTGTGTGATTATACTTATTGGGTATAATGATTGTAAGGATTGAAGGTTTTTGAACTGATTATCACTATCAAGAGTGAATAATAGTTACAAGGTTTTGTGTGTAATGATCGATAGGTAGGAGGTTCTTAGATTAACTATCACTATCAAGAGTGAAGTGTAGCTATATAGTTTGAGTGGGATTGATATAAAGGTTAAAGGTTCTGAAACCAAATATCACTATCAAGAGTGAATTTTAGTTACAAGGTTTGATGTTGTTAGCATTAAAAATATGTATTGAGAAGTGATGGTCATTCTCATATTAGGAACTTTGTAATGTGTCTTAGTTTATGGAATAGGATAGTCATTGGGCTTTGGACTTGACAAGCTAATATGTTATGTGCAATGTTATATAAGCCTTATTATCTAATCATGTAACCAAGTCCAAGCCCAAGCCCATAGAAAGCCTTAGGGCATCTCATGTTAAGAACTATATAAACACCTCAAATGAGTCATTTGAGGTGTGTGCTTGTGTGTGTATTGTGTGTGTTTTATTAATAAAAGTTATCTTCATCTTTATCTCTCTTTTTCATATACTAACGCCATACATATTCATACAAGTCACCATCTTTACTTCATCTAGTGCTTATATTTGTGTTAAAGTTGATAGATTTAAGGTCCTACAAGTTGTATCAACCGCCTAACAATGATTTAGGAGTGTTTTTATCAAGTTTTTGTTAAAAAGTTGCGTATTTTTCATATATATGATGAGTGTGTAAATACTCATCTTTTTTATCGTATCTGAACTGCCAAAACATCCAAAAACACTTAGAAATGCATCAAAATACAGAAATTATCCCAAAAGTGTGTTTTATATGTTTTAGATGCAAAATGTTTAAAAACAAATGAAAAACGAACAAAGTTTGCATAATTGGCAGTTTCAGTCCCTCAAGTTTCAAAAATTGACAACAGTAGTCCTTGGAGGTTTGAAATGAAAGAAAAGTCAACCCAAGTCCTTTGAAATTCAAAAATTGTCAAAACGAGTCCTTGGGTGAAAAGTTTGAGAAAATTACACAATTGGTCCCTCAAGTTTCAAAAATGGCAAAACAAGTCCACGGGAATTTAAAAATTGGAATTTATCAAATATTTCCCTTGTACTATTCATATGTTGCAATTTTAGTCCTTTTGATAACTTTTGGGAATATTACAACTCAACCCTTCAAAAATCATAAAAATACAATTTTGGTCCCTATGTTTATTACTACAAACCAACCGGACCTATTATTACTCCCCAAAAATCCAATTCCAAATAAAACCCAATCCACCTTATCCCTCCAAAAGCCCACACACCCTCCCTTGGCCCATCACCACAAAAGCCCACATCACCTTTAATATTAAAACGGGGTCAACCCCTGACCTTTGACCATCCCTTCCACATCACCACCTCACTCACTGCTACCCTCCAAACACCACCATCATCACCCCTACCTTCACCACCTGCACACTCCAACCCTCCCCCTTGCATCTCCAAACAAACACAAGCCTCCAAACAATCCTTATGGCTTCAATTATATCAAGAGAAAGAGCCAAAAATATTTTGGCGCCAAAAACTTTGAACGGCCAAGATCATGCCCCAGTCATCCAAGGGTCCAATATTGAGCTGGGAAAAGACAAACAAGTCTCAGAAACCCTAATTTGAAGGTATAAGAAGGAAGAGATGGAGCTGGGAGAAGAGTTAGTTTTATTATTAGTTTTTTAGTGTCGAATTTAGTTTTCTAGTAAATCCTAGTGTAATTTTTATCTTGGAAGCATTGTAGTAGCTGTTTTATTGTGCTCTTAATCTTTTAAAGTAATAAAAATTCAAGTTTCAGTTCCATCTTTGTTTATGCAATTTACTCAAATTTCTAAATTTCTCAATAAGCTTAGTTGTTAATTGTATTAAGGTTCATGGATTTCTTTAGGCTCACATAGGTTCCCAGAAGCTTATTAAAGCTTGTAGAGACCATAAAAATCAGAACTAGTAATAAAAATCAAAAACATAAAAATGGTCAACACAAGTCAACTGTGGTATGTTTGAGTTGATTCCAGGTATTCAGAGACAAGGCAGGGCAAGTTTGGAAGGGGATAAGCCTATCTAAAGATAAGCTTCTTTGGAAAACCCTTTGTTCATGCTAAGGGTGTCTTGTAAGTTTGGCTTATTTTGGTTTTTCTCAAAGAATACTAGTTTAGATCTGTCTTATCTAGTTTACTTCTGTTTTATTCATGTTTCTTGTTTATCTGAGTATATCTATCACTTTGTAGTTTGTCCAACCTTAGTTTGTTGCTTAAAGTATTACATTTGTTTAGTTTTTGCTTCTGAATTGGTAATAAGTTGTGAAACCTAGAATTTGCTGAGACAAGTTGGTAATTGTTATTGATTTTCATTCATTAGGTGTTGCTTAGTGATAAATCATGCTTACTGTATGTTGATAGTGGTCTAAACCCTCATACTCTTTGAAAAATTCATACTGATAACACTTAAAGGGGTGTTTAGATTAATCTGGTTTGCTGTGTTTAAGGGTGTTTGTGTCTTTATTCCTGTTTGATGCATGACACTACATGATCAATTATCTCAGTTAATGCATAAAATCCAGTAGCTCTTTGAGAAAAAGTCAAAATCAACTTGATTTGCTTCTCACTTGTTAATCTGTTTCAAATTTGGGTTCCATAATCTTCACATTGATTTGAAAGTTGATTATCTAGCTTATTTTCATCACTTATTAGCTTAACATCACTTAATCAGTAAGTAATTTAAAACCAAAGTTCACCAAAGTCAACCTGTCATCAAGTTTCAAAAAGTCAAAATCTAAGGTTTTGCAAAAATCTCAATTCTGGTGGGAATTTTCAAGAATTTAGTATTGAGAATTGGAACTTGAGATTCTCAGAAATTATAGTGTCTCACCTAAGCTACAAAAACCTACATTCAGCTTATTTTCTAGATTTTTTGTGTAGCTTGTGCAAACTACTTTTTGAGGCTGCAGGGGAAGGTATCTCCCCTGCTTCATGCCATTAGCTAAATTTCTCAGACCTAGAACTTGTTACCCAGTGGACCCCACACCTTCCTTTTTGGATTTTTGATAAGCCAAACAGTCCAACTACTTAAACTTAGGCTTATCTTAGGTTTAGCTTATTTGAGCCTGGCTTATTTGACCACCATTTTGGACCTGTTCTCAGACCCTAAGCTGTGCACTCAGCATTTGACCCAAATGTCCAAGGCTCACATAGAGCTCATAAATAAGCTATAAGCCTGGCTTATTAGCTTATTTGGTAGTCCCCCAGCCCTAGTATGTAGATCAAAAGCTTAATTGAACTCTCTTTCAACTCTGTGGACCCCACGGAGGTCCAAATAGACCCATTTTGGCCTGTTTGGTTCTGAGTATTCTTGGGATTGCTTATTTGCTTATCTTGGCTTCTTCTGTGGATTTTTCTTGTTGATTTGAGTTCACTAAAGTTCCTTTTAGTTGCTTTCACCTTATTTTATAGTTGTTATTCACTGCATTGCTCATTTGAGCTTAATACCTTTAAATCAAGCTTATAGCTCAACTGTTGGGCTTATTTGTGTGTAAACAGCTTATTTTCAAGTTTCATAGGAAGTACCTTCACAAAAGTCTCTCAATTCCAGTAGTTTAAGAGTTTTGTAAAAGAAAATTAAGAAAAAGACAAAAATAAATAAAGTGATAGCTTCTATTTAAGTCATTTTGGCTTATTTCTGCTTATTTATAAGCAATTCTCAATTTTAAATTTTTCTTAGGTTTCTTATTACTTAAAATAATTTTAGGAATTTTTTCAGATTTTTCCTTGTTCATTTAGTATTTTTTATAATTTAATTTAGTTTAAATTAATTAAATAATTAGTTTTAATTAAAAATAAATATTTATAGAAAAAATAGGTTTTCTGTTTTAAAATTAGTTTTATAATATTTTAGATTTTTCTAAATTTAATTTTCATTTTTCTAGTTAATTTTAATAATTAATTAATAATTAGTGTAATTTAGTTAATTAAAAAGTAATTAATAATTAGTAATTAATTAAATAGTTGTAAAAATAATTTTAATTTTCTAAAAATTTTTTTATAACCTTAGGATTGTAAAAATATAATTTTCACATTCGTAGGACTTTATTTGCTCACGTTTTACTTTTTATCTTGCGCGTTCGCGTTTATTTTAAATTCAAACGCGCGTTTTTAGGTTTCACTTACGTTTTTAGATATCTGATCATCAGTAATTGTTCCAATAGTGCTTCTAAGCCATTCTCAATCATAATCTCGTAGTTTAATCATAATAATCAAATTTCTGATCCTCCTGTTAAATCACCCGATCACTTAAAACGTTTTTTAAATACAATTGCTTACCTCGCTGGGACATAACGACCCGGGAACACACTGTACTCCTTGGTTAGTTGGTTTTAGACGTTTGACTAGGTTGACCATCACCTGTTCAACTTAGTTGACCGTTTAGGATCAATCAATATACGTGCACTTTTTCTTCAATAAGTTTTGATTTTTACAAGCTTTAGTGTTAAAGTTGTTGTCTTTATTGAAGTTCTAGTGATTTTAAGTGTTTTGGGAAAGATTTGATCAAAAGAAACAAGTGGAAAATGAGTTTTGGGTGAAAAAAATCATTTTTTTTAGCTGGTTGGTAATCCTTTGCTTAAAGTTTAGCAAAAAACCCTTTTCCTACTCAGAAGATCCTACTCAAAAGATCCTACTCAGAAGATCCTACTCAAAAGATCCTACTCAAAAGATCCTACTCAAAAGATCCTACTCAGAAGATCCTACTCAAAAGATCCTACTTGGAAGATCTTACTCAAAAGATCCTATTCAGAAGATCCTACTCAAAAGATCCTACTCAAAAGATCCTACTCAGAAGATCCTACTCAAAAAATCCTACTCAAAAGATCCTACTCAAAAGATCCTACTCAGAAAATCCAACTCAGAAGATCCTACTCAAAAGATCCTACTCAAAAGATCCTACTCAGAAGATCCTACTCAAAAGATCCTACTCAAAAGATCCTACTCAGAAGTTTTACTCAGTACTTCCCTAGCTTGGACAAGTTAGTGGAATACTTCGACACGGGATATCTTTCAAGCTTGGACAAGTTTAAGAGATTTTTTTGGTTCTTTATCCTTACGCATAAACAATTGCTTCGCCTAAGCCAAAAAATTACGGCAAAAATTTCAGTTTACGCATAACTTCTCTTTACACCTAACTTTTTGTTTACGCATAACTTATCAGTTAAGCGTAAGATTCAAGTTAACCATAAGATTAGTGTCTACGCATAAGATCAAGGTTTACGCATAAGAACAGATCATCAGAGTTGACTAAAAACGCTCCGGGAAGAAGTTATTGAGGTTTTTAAGGTTTCAGATCAAATTTTTCACCATAAAAACTTGCATCAACTTACACTAAACACAACTCCTACTTCGTTGAATCAATCCAAGATCAACTTTATCATCTATCAATGGCAACTCAGCAAGACATTCATGCAGCCGGTGCTGAAAACCAACCTCCCATGCTGTCAAAGGGTGGATACTCGCAGTGGGCTAGTCGTATGATGCGCTATCTTAAGAGCAAAACAAATTGAACACTTCTTGTCAAATCCATTGTGGATAGACCCTTCAAACCAATACAAGTACTAGACCCTGGAGATCCAAATGGAACCCCACTCATGCAACCATTTTACAAAGATCAGAATGAGACTGAATACACTGTGGAAGACAGAAAACAGATTGAAGCTGATGATCAGGAATTTCATTACATCGTTCTTGGTTTACCTGAAACCATTTATGCTACTGTTGATAGTGAAGTAAGTGCTCATGCTGTCTGGGAAAGAGTCAAGAGGTTAATGTATGGGACAGACATCGGGAAACAGGAAATGGAAACACAATTGCTTAAGGAACTTCGCAAGTTTACTTCAATACCTGGTGAATCCATAGACGTACTACCACAGGTTCTGTAAGATCATGAATGATTTATCAAGACACAACCTCAGTCAGACAAATATTGCTAACAACACCATTTTTCTGAATGAGTTGCAACCAGAATGGGGAAGATACGTCACAATTGTCTATCAGACAAAGAATTTGCATGAAGTAACTTATGATCAGTTGTATGACTTCTTGAAGCAAAATCAAGATGAAGCTAATGAAGTAAGGGCCGAATTACTAGCTAAAAAGCATGATCCTCTTGCATTAATGGCTAATACACCAACACCTTTACCTGTAAACACACAACAACCATCATCATCTTCAACTCACAACTACATGCAACCATCCTACATTCAACAACCAACACTTGTCTACCAACAACAATTCTACCCACAACAACAACATGTTATTCCACAACAGCAATACCCACAATTCCAAGAACCAGAATTCACTGACAATGATGAAGCTACTGCAGCCTTGACACAAGCGTTTGCTTTTCTGTCAAAGGCATTCCAAGGACGCTATTCTACACCAACAAACAACAACCAAAGGATTTCATCGAATACTCGCAACAGGCAGATCGCTCAGCCGAGTTTCAATATGGGCAATGGAGGCCAAATGGTTGGAGTTTATGGGAATCAGCAGGGATATGCTACTGGATTTAATATGGGTAATCAGAATATGCAGAATGCAGGTCAGTATGCAAGGAATCAGTATGGTCAGAATGCAGGGAATCAGATGGGTCAGTTTGTTGGAAATCAGAGGGGTCAGAATGTTGGCAATCAGGCAATGGGTAATCAGAATAGGAATGTTGCAGCTCCAGTTGTTGGGAATAATGGAAATGTGAATCAGGGTAATCCAGTAAAGTGTTTCAACTGCCAGGGTGTAGGTCATATGGCAAGGAACTGTCCTACTAAGCCAAACAAGAAAGATCTAGAGTACTTGCAGAAAGCAGTGCTGTTGGCACAAAAGGCAAAGGCAGGGTTTCAGTTGAATGCAGAGGAGAATGATTTTATGGCTCTTATGGATAACATGGAAGATAGAGAGGATATCGATGCGAACTACATATTCATGGCGAATCTTAAGGAAGCTAAGTATGACACGGATTCTGACACACTTCCTGTTTATGACACCAATGCACCATCTGAGGTATCAAACTTCAACACATGTCACAATAATGATATATTTGATATGTCTCCTCATGAGGAACAACATTCTGAGAAGCTAGCACCCACTTATGATACATACCTGGACACGCCAAGTAGTAGCAATACTTCTTCAGCAACTCCAGATGTGAATCATAATGGAGGCTTCGTTTCACAGCATGCTGAGAATGATGAGGAAACACGTGCTTTATTTGAATCATTATTAAATAATTGTGGTATTGAAATCGAGAAAGTGAAAAAGGTCAATCGCGATGTTAAGGCCGCGAATGAGAAATTGACCACTGAGCTTGAGAGATACAAGGAAAATGCAAAAAGTTTTCAAATTCATAAAGAACATGAGTCTGAACTTGAAATTGGTTATAAGAAGTTACTTGTTAAAGATAGGGAATGGAAAAACAAGTTTGCTAATCTTGAAATAAGTTCAACAAAAACCATTAACTCTTTAAAACAAGAAATTTCTGAGTTAACAAACCAACTTTCAAAACAAAAAACAGCTTATACCAATCTTGAAAAAGAAAGGGATGAGTTGAAAAAGGACTTTGCAAAGAAAGAAGATAAACTTTTGGACGAAATCGTAGAGTCAGAACACAAGATTGCACATCTAGAAGAATTAGTGGTTAAGTCGGGTCAGTTAAGTCATACAATGAAAATGATTTCAAATCAAACTAATCTGATTTACCATACGAAACACAAAATGGCTCTTGGTAACACAACTCCTTGTAATCTCAAGAAAGCTCAGGAAGAACAGAACGTCTTGTATAATGGTAGTGTTATTTACACCAAACATGATCCTCCCGTCGTTCGGGATTCTGTGGAAACGATGGAACTTGTCGAAGAGAGCATAACTAAAATGAAACAAAAGGATTTGAAACCCATTGATTACAACAAATTGAACAAACTTTCGGGAATTACTTTTGTTCCACAAAAAGAACCATCAGTGTTTTGTATAAAACGACCATTCTCTAAAATGTTTTCTAAGAAAGTAGTTGCTTCCAAATCGATTTCTAACATGGAACAGATTTCCTCAAACAATACTTTTAACACAAGTGCCGCAAGGGGATATCTTGATGATATTAAAACCAGAATTGGGCAACTTAAAACGACTTTAGAATCTAAAACGAGACTTAATGAGATCAACTGGAATTCCACGGTTCATTTACAGCTTAAAAAGATTCTTGAAAGTGATTTTGCTCCTCAAATTAATAACATTCATGCTCGTGTCATTCATTTTGAACAAGCATTTTTGAAAGAAACAACTGACTTCGTCACGGATCACAAATCCCTGATAAAGAAGGCTAATGAATCTTTTGAGCAAATCAATGTTTTGGAAAACCTAAATGATTCACTCTTCGAAGCTGTTATGACTACTGATATCATGTCCATCATTTTACAAACATATTCTGTTCAAGACGATGAACGACTGAGAGCTGAGACCTCTGAAATTGTTTCCAAATATGAAAATGCTCTTATAAAGCTTAAAAAAGAAAATGTGTCATGTTTTAAACAACTTGATCGAAAAAGAGAAGAATGCAAATATGACAAACTATCGTATGAGCGTGCCTTCAAGAACATGCAAGAACAAAATGATCTTTTGAGGGCTCAGCTTGAAAGTCAAAAAGGGAAGGGTATTGATACTAAGTTTGCAAAACCATCGACTTCGGAGAAACCAAATATTTCAAAAATGGTTGAAAAACCAAAAATGTCAATTTCTCGGTTTGCTCCAAAAGTCGATGAGAAAAAGGATTTGACAAAACCAGTCACTCCACAACCCTTACCCATGCAAAAGGAAATTGAAAAGATTGTTGATAAACGAAAATTAGTTGTTGAAAGAAACACAAATGTGATTACACCTGGCTCTTCTAGGAATAGTACACCAAATGTAACCACAAAAACTGTTAAAGAATCTATTGGTTCTAATGACTTGGTCCAAAATCACCATCGAGAAGAAGCTAAGAAAAAGGCACAACTTCGAAAAGACGGAATTTTAGGTGCAAAACCTAATGTGATGAATTTTACAAGATTCCAAAGCACTGCTAGTAGTAGTAAACCATTACCTAGGAACAATCTACAAATTACTAGGGATTGGCTTGCATCTAAGAGTAGTGGCACAAATGAGAATGCTAGGGACGTAGAATGCAACACAAAGAATTCCAAAGTTTCATCAAACAACAAACAATTTCTCAAGAAAGGAAAATCAAGTGTCAAGACACAATCCACTAAGACACAAAATCAAACCAAACCCGTTGATAGGAAGCAAGAGGTTAAGAAACCTAATAGGTGGAGACCGAAAGGATGTAGTTTTTCCAAGACTGAGACTTCCGCTGCATCTGATAAGAAAACTACGTCTAGATCTTACCTAAGGTGGATTCCCACGGGAAAAGTTTTTAAAATAGTTGGTCTTAGATGGATTCCCACAGGAAAGATTTTTTATAGTTGCACCAAGACAAATAATAGTGATAATCATCAGGATAAGGAAGTAGAAACCATTACAAACATTGATAGTCAACACCCGCTGAGTGATGATTCATGTACTTCTAACACTGTTATTTGTGAAACCTCTTTGTCTTTGGTTGCAGGTGATTCAACTATCTCAAAACCCAGTTCCTCAAAGGGTTCAAATTCTGTAAATTCTATAAAATCATTCTTTCAATCTTCTATTTTTGATTTTCCATTTCTTTTATAAAACAAAAAAAAAAAATACAATATTTGAAAAACCAACAAAAACAAAATACAAAAATATAAAATTTTCAAAAAATACAAAAACAATATAAAATCAAAAAATCCAAAAATATTCTTGTCACGACATGTATCTCGTATAAATCAATATTCTGTACGTTTCTAGAAATGTCATTCAACAATGATACGTACATGTACAGATGCTTGAACGGGAGTTCTTTTTATGTTTTAAAACATGTCGTTTCTCAAAAAGTATCTTCACAATGGCTTTCATATACTTCAGTACGAAACCCGGACTAAAATGATGACTTCTGATTATTTTTAAATCAAGGACTCGTACGTTCAAAGATGAAATCTTTTTCAAAAGTTCGAGTATAAACAAACGAAAAGGATTTCAAACATAAACTCATTTTTCAAAATACAATTCTTGAGCACTTTTTTAAGATTGTTCAAACGATTTCTCAAAATCTTTCAAATGAGTGCTCAAGATAACTCCCTCAAAACCCTTAATTGATTTTAAAATGTGCTATTATTAAAGGGGAGTATAAAAACAAAATTGTTCCGAATTCATGCAAAATGAAATCTGTCTTTCTCTCCAAAAGCTTTTTCTTAATCAGTTGATATAAAAAATATCACGATATGCTATTTTTTAGGGGGAGAAGACATGATTAAAATGTGATCAAAGATGTTTAAAGATTGTGACTAAATCTCGAAAGAGCTTGACTCAGAAAGTACCTATGAATTGACGAAGCTTAAAATGTCAGTAATCGAAAAGACTTGTCCTGGACGGGTAATAATTTCAAGCTAGTCTAACTAGTGATGTAAGTGTGTCTCGAATAGGACTTGTCTGAGTAGAATGTACCATATCGAGAGACTTTCTTTGGACTTGACCAGGACGGATAATAATTTCAAGCTAGTCCAACTAGTGATGTAAGCGTGTCTCGAATCGGTCATGTTCACTGAAAGTGGATCAATTCAAAAAATGCAAACTCCTCACGCATGTGCAAATTTCTTAAAAATTCATGAGCACATGTAAAGGGGGAGTCCTTCAAAAGAAATGCAAAACTCTCGAAGTGTCAACAATGTGTTTTATTATTATAAACACTTTTAGAGATTTTTTCATAAATGGTTTCATGGCAATTATAGGATAGTCATGGAGTTATAAGGTGACTAAGGTTAGGAAAAACCGTCCTATGATCCGCCAGAGCCGGAGGGATCTACCCAAGGACAAATCCAATAGATTAGAATTAGAAGTCCTTAGGTATGATTGAAAAAAGGAGAAAATGAGAAAGGAGAAAAAAAGGGTTTGAAGAATTAAAAAGAAAAGTTATGAAAAAGGGTGAAAAGAAATAGCCCACCAAATGTTCAACCTTAGGGCAGACACCGGGTTCAACTCATATGCTACTGGCTGTTACTAAGGTGACACCGGTATTGAAGATAAAGACGTCATCGACCCAGTGACGCACTGCACTAAACCTTCTTAACCACTCAAGTTCTCTTAAAAGAGCTTGTTTCATTCTCATGGGGAACCGGTGTAATCTATCGACCTGTCTCTTAGAGATGGTTGATATTGAAGCAGGAGACCTCTCCCTAATCTCCGCATAGGAAACCTAACGTGCACTTATCGAGTCTAGAGCCCCGAGATTCATCAAAAGGTCTCATAGGAATACATAATATTCCTACACTGGTTGTTCATCATTAAGGACGCCAGATGTAAACTTAAGAGTCCTACGCAAATCTTAGCAATCTGCCAGAACATTTATGAGAGGATTAACATTTGTGATTCTTAATGATTGAATGGAAATTCCTGCCAGGGTCAACATCAAGCAGCCCTGACAGCAGGTTACTTCGGTAATTCTTTATGGGTTACGCTTAGTGTACGCGGTGGTTTCAAATGGTCTACAGTCGTGGAGTGATCCCCAGCGACTCACCCAGTCATTGAGCTACTAAGTAGGTCTTGTAAGCTCCCTCGGGAGTATCTGACATGGGAACGGCCTTGGTAAGGGTTAGAAGGAGTCTTCATACAATGCTGTTGACGATCTCTAATTCGAACCTGTAAGTACCGGTTGATTTATTGCTAACTATTTTCATGCAGCTACACATCACCTCCATGGCGACAGATTCCGCATGCTCATACATACATCTGGAAGTTAAAGAAAGCTCCCTCAAAGAACTATACAATACAAAGTTCCAAGAAAGATTCTACGCCAAAAAGAAGAATCTACAAAATATAAAGACTAAAGATCAAAGTGAAAGAAAGGGAACTACGTGCATATGAATATCAAAGTCTAAAGATGTATGAGCATGTTGGAATGGCGAACAACCACCACAGACGCAGAAGTGACAAAAGGCAAATTGCTCCATATCGCAAAGGAACAAAGAACGATGAAAAGTCAGTCATCAAAGATCACAAAGCATGAAGGAACAAAGACTAAAGACTATTCTGCAATGACACACAAAGTTCAAGACAAAGAACACGGAAGACCTAATCACGTGGAGCATCATTCGAATGACCACCCCTTAGGGGGAGATTGTTAGCATTAAAAATATTTATTGAGAAGTGATGGTCATTCTCATATTAGGAACTTTGTAATGTGTCTTGGTTTATGGAATAGGATAGTCATTGGGCTTTGGACTTGACAAGCTAATATGTTATGTGCAATGTTATATAAGCCTTATTATCTAATCATGTAACCAAGTCCAAGCCTAAGCCCAAGCCCATAGAAAGCCTTAGGGCATCTCATGTTAAGAACTATATAAACACCTCAAATGAGTCATTTGAGGTGTGTGCTTGTGTGTGTTTTATTAATAAAAGTTCTCTTCATCTTTATCTCTCTTTTTCATATACTAACGCCATACATATTCATACAAATCACCATCTTTACTTCATCTATTGCTTATATTTGTGCTAAAGTTGATAGATTTAACGTCCTACAGATGTGAGGGTTGAAGGTGCTTGTATATAGCTAAGTGATCTCAAAGAGTATAGGTTAGGAAGCTAGAGCAAATTGTGGTTTTGTGACTGGGATTTTGCTAAGTAGCGGGTACTTAAGCAGTGAGTGTTTTAGTAAAGAATTCTAGAGAATAAGAACCACATTTGTGTGTTCTTGAGAGTGTTAGGTGAAAGACTCTATGTGTATGAATGTATTTAGCTCCCCTTTAATCGACGGCCATTTAAACAAGATGTGTAGAGGAAAAATAAAACCAAAGAGCAAAATAATGTTAACGGAAGCGATGAGCTTAGTAATGTCATGACAAGTGGTGGATAGCATAAAATAAACTTCACTTTTGAAGTTACGTAGCTCTTCTCAATCATTGTGAATATTCATAGAACATTCATATGTTAAGGAATGTGATTACGTGGAAATGTGCTAAGAGTTAAGAAGATAGAACCTTTAAGGTTGTGGAGTTGGTGATGGGGTTTTTGTAGAGTTATATTTGCTGGAAGAAACTATGTTGATGAAGAAGGGTTATCTCAACTTATCCTAGCGGTTCTTTGCTTGAGGTGTGTGGAAGATGAGTGGGACGCGGAAGCATTGGTATTGTAGAACGAGGGTTGTGAATTGTAGATAAGTTGAGAAGATGATGGATACGAAAGTAACCAAACATATAGTGTGTTAGTACCATACGGAAGTGAAAGGGAAAGAAGCTAAGGAATCGGAAGATAGGCAGATGGTTCTGATTCAAGACTACAGTGAGTGGGTTTTGACAGGGCTTTTAAAACTGTGAGAAGTGAGAAAGAAATAAACTATCTCAGCAGACAACGGTCTGACGGTACCGTTAAATTTAGCGGTACCGTAATCGCCGATTCCAAGCTACAAGGCCCTGGAACTTGGAGACATTTACAAGGAAGTCGGCCGATTAATCGGCAATTACAAGGTTTTGGGCCGATTAATCGGCTAAAAAACGCAACTCGGCCCTCGACCGCCTCAGGACCGATTCACGATTTTTGCAACATTGTCGTCCCCTATTTAAGGGTACCGTGATCTGCTGAGTTCAGTTTTGACTAAGATTTTGATTTTTGATAGAGAAATTTCACATATATTGTGATTTTTCTAGACTCAATGTTTTAGAGAACTTATACCAAATAAATTCTTTAGAAAATAAATCCAATGGGATTTGACTAGTGTTGATCGAGAACGAGAGATGGCATTTAATTGTATTTCGCAAATTAAATATACTTTAAATATTTTGGATGAAATATTTAAGTTGTCATTGGAAGCTTGAGAGTGTTTAACGAATAAATCTCGTTGTTTTAGTAAGACTTTTTGACAATATAAAAGAATTTATACCTAATAAATTCTTTGAGGAATAAATTTGATAGGATTTGACGGACAATATAGGGCGAGTTGAGATGACTTTAATATTTTTAACGAAATATTTAGATAGTCATGATTCGAGACACAAGAGATGACTTTAATATTTCCAGTGAAATATTTAGATAGTCATGAGACGAGACACAAAATATGACTTTAATATTTCCAGTGAAATATTTTAGTCATTAGACTGGACTAGAAGGATGACCTCAATATTTTCAATGAAATATTTAAATAGTCATATGACAAGATTCGGAAGAAAGAGAGTATCAACGGACTCTTTGCGAGATAGGATGATATATTTGTTTTATATACTAAAATTGATGGATAAGTTTGATCCTCATTATCTATGAGGTGAACTTGATGACAAAACATGATGACAAACCTATGGGGATGGGAGGAACTAACGAAAATGAATATACTTGGTCTTAAAAAGTGTATATTCACACGAGGATGAAAGGAACTACTAATCACTTATGTAGTAACCCGTGAGCCCTTTGTCACTCGAAGGTTGATGCAAGCTTTTAGCATTTGGATGAGCATTTTAACATATGTTGTAAAAAAGCTTGAATATGATGTTTCGGATATGACATTTAATAATTGCGATCACAATTTAAACTTACTTGAATATTTTGGATGAAATATTTAAGCTATCAACCCTACTCCGAGTTTTGCTAGGTTTGTATCTAACCTCCCCTTGACAAAAAGGTGTATCACTTGGAAGAAAACGAAATGATGACCAAGGAATTAGGACAATTTCGCGACTACTTTAACTTATAGGCTTTGACACTAGTGTATGACTATATGACATCTAAGATTTTATAGGGATAGGCATATCTAATTCATTATGTGTCAAAATGACATAGTGTGGGGGCACAAGCAAATCATCAAAAATGCACATAAGGAATAAACGGAAACATTATGCAAAACATGATAATCATTTAGCATTTAAAAGCATGTATCATATATATATCAAGTGATATAATATCCAAATAGCTAATCAAAGACATAACGTTTCTAATAAACATGCATTCAATAATTAAGAAAATAATCATTGAGCATTAAGAAAACATGAAGGCATTTAATCATATCTCACAAAAACATGTTATCACTTTGAAACACATATGTGGGATGCAAGTAATCTAAATTTTCTAAGGAGGATCCTAATTACTACTTGTTCAAAATGAAATCCTAATGGGAGACAGAGTTCACCGATGTAAACTATCTTTAGTCAAATGTAGGAATGAAAAACTTTCAAGTTAGAGAATGAGTATGAGACTATTACTAGTGGTGCTCAATTCAGACTAAACACGGCCATTTTTACGGGTTATACCACGAACCCAACTTCTCTCCTGGCAGCAATTCAACTGTTAGGTCAAATTGAATTTCTAGTGCGATAGGTTCTCTAATAGTCATTCTCATGTTAGAAAAATTCAAATTCCTATATTTTCCTATCAAAGTATAGCAAAGATGATATAAGCTTATTTCGCTAATACATGGCCTAATATGACTCAACTAACCATATTTTGAAAGTTGGTTAAGAAGATGACTTGTCTTACACAATATCCTACAAAGGCAAGCACAATGTTTCAATTTAATGTTTGAGATTTAGAGTTATTTGGTTTAGATGGTGCATTTCATGATCTCTTGGATGACATATTTGTTTGTTGAGTTGTTACATGTTATTTTAACATGATTTGGTTTTATAGAACCAATAGATTCCTTAATGTGATACAATGTAAAATCTGCTACATCGAGAGTGTTTCAAGAATGCTCATTTGCATATCTTGATAAAAGAATCTAGTAAAGGTTATTTACCTCAACAGATCTTGTGAGTATTTAGAAAAACAAATATTTTAGTGTATGAGCAAATTTTACTTGTTCATTCAATGAAACAAATTGTATTGGGTTATTATTCAAATCTAATATCCTATATTTATTAAACAAGATGCAGTGTATTCTCTTGTAACACAACCATTCATGTTACAAAGAAAATAAGATGCATAAGATATAAGTTATCATTTGTTAATTTTTTGATAAGAGAAATACATGTGATTTTCTCGAAGATTGATGACGTACATAATAGTTAATAACATATTATGTACGACACTTTTACTTGACATGTGATTTTGAATGTTGAGTCGTTCATGAGCAAAGTTTACATATGTTATTTGTATGCTCGTGTTTGGCTTTTTGGAAATGACACATTTACTAATCGCATTGCAAAGTAAATTACTTGAATATTTTAGATGAAACATTCAAGTTTTCAATCCTACTTAGTTATGTATTTTATGCATCTTTTAAACATCTTAGTTTAATGTTTGGAACAAAACCATTGGACAAGAAGACTCAATATGGCATCTTCAACACAATTGCGAGTTATGATCCGATGCATATTATTTTCATCTTGAGAGGACGTCATTATTTTCATAGCAACCGAGTGTGGTTGAGTATGTAAATTCAAGATAATATATTTCGTTATATTTTGATGTTATCTTAAAGCTAGACAAATAATGACTCCAATTTTATGTCCATACTTGAAAACTTGTCAATTAGATTTGATGATGATATCAATCATAATTTGAATAATGAATTGATATGTACTCGAAATCTTTCTTGACCCTCACGATCACTCATTTTAAAAAGAAAATAAAAATTTAAGGAATGTGTTCCATTTATTCTAATACTAGTTGTATGTGTAAGGTTAATGATATATTAACTTACTATTTCGAGATTGTCATCTATTTTTATGTGCAAAAAACTATTTATTATTAATTATAATATTCTTAGTTTTCGACATATCATAAGTATAAAAATAATTATTTTAACTATTTTTATACAACATACGTAAAATGCTAAATGTTTAAAACATTTTGTGTGTGTGTTAGATCAATGCAAGTTTAATACATTTTCTTTTACTTAAATACTATTGTATTAATATGATCTTTTATCTTATTTAGATAACCCATGGTCAAGCAAGACAAAAGGATGTAATGTTCTAGAGATCATGTTACGGATTAATGAAAATGTTAAATATTTTGAGGAAATATATTGTAGGATTGCGTGCTAGATAGATCTTTGAGCTTGGTTTAGAACAAAGTAGAATACTTATGTAATCACAAGTAAACTAACAGAGACTTTGATAATGCGGAATATAAATAAGTTGAAGAAGAAGAATAACTAAATAATGATCCTCTATGGATCTATATTACTAACTATGAAAGTGCTTTTCAATGTATTCAAAGGTGTACAATGTCCATAGCCGTGAGTTTCTTTTATACTATAAGAAACCCTAATTTAGCATTCATTATAAAACGTGTAGAAGAATTATGCATGATCACTTCCTAATATAACCTATGCATATCCTTTTCTAAAATACGGGTTTACTATTTCTATTACCCGCAGAAACACTAATACCAGGAGTAACTATATTCTGCTAGCAGCAGGAACCATACTAGCAGGAACTATATACCTGCCAGTAGGAACCACTAATACACTAACAGGAGTAACGACTTTAATAATTCCTAACATATATTTTTTTACACTTAAACCTTTGGAAAAATAATTGTGTAAGACAATATCTTTCGACACACATGATCAACTAACTTAGTTTCCATTCCTAAGAAGGTTACTAAAGCATTTTAAAACTTGCAAGATGTAGAAAACACATATTCAAGAAAAGTGGTCTATGTCTATATGCAATACAAAACCAATTACACAACTTAGTGCAAGAAGTCTAGTCTAAGTCCTACTGACAGATAAACCAGAAAACTAATAATTAACACATAGCAACAAGGCATGTAAAACGCTTGTGATTATATATATAATTAGCTCAACTAAAGATAACTATAAGCACTCAAAAATATTAACTAACAATACTAGGACACAAAGAAAAACAAATAACCATTTATCATAACACACAAAAAATACTTATCGTCATTTTGTATATTAAGTATAACAATGCATACATAGCTTGACTTTATTTATTTTCTTTGAAAATACATAAATGTTCAAAAGTTAGAACACCCTTTTTCATTTTGCCAAAAATTTGTGCAAATGACATAACTAAAAGGGTTTTTCATTACAAATCAAGGACTCTAATATATTTTCACTTAGAAACAATTCATAAAGATAGTTTTAAATGAAAATAGACTCAATTACGTTTAAAACGATAGATGTACGACTCCTATGGACTTATGGTTGATTTTATACGAATTTTTGAAAATAACCCAATTCTGAAAACAGACAAACAGATGCATGGTACTTTTAAATAACAAATGGTACCGTTAAATATAATGGCACCGTCCTCTATTTAGCAGTACCGTCCACTATTTTTACAGTTCTGTCCCAGACTAATTTTCTGTTTCGACGTAACGAAGCGATGTAAAACATAGTAAACTAGATACCGAACATGTAGAATATGTTAAGCACCATGTCCATGTTTAGGACTAAGGAAAATATTTACAAAAATACTTTTACTACAAAACAAAGAATTTTCCCAAATGCTACTTTCAAAACCGCATGACTTTACGACTCTTTCTAAAGACATAACAGGACACTTACCAACTCTTTTCTTTTATTTGTTTAAGAAAACTTTCAAGCTAGTATGACAAAGTATACTTAACAACAAAACTTATATGTATTAAGAGCGTAAATACTTTTCATATTATATCCCCCTTCATGGGTAATTTGATACATGGATCGTACTCAATTTTGAAAACCATTTGTCTTAAAATTTTGAGCGATGTGGCTCTGATACTAATTGTGGAAACCGTAGAGGGGGCGGGGGGTGAATGCATTTTCATCTAAAATCATCAATCTTTTGTATCAAATGACCAATCAAGTTTAATGTAATATGAGAAGTCTCAACATAACATCTTGCGATAACTAGTCATAGTGGAATTCCATATGTGAAGCATATTACCATGACACAAGCATTGACACACATAAATACCACACATTATATGCAATAAAAAACACAACATAAAAGCAATACAAATATAAAATGATAATAGAAAAGATATAAAGTAAAGAGATAAGTTATGAAAATGCAAACCCGGACACGGCGATTTATAGTGGTTCGGTCACGAAGCTCCTTGACTCCTACCAAACCAATCAGTCAACCAGATATAGTCAATAAGTCAATGATGGAGTAGGAGTGATCAATTTATGATCCGTTGAAAGCACAGTGTGTTCACGGTTCGTTATGTCCCAACGAGGCTGGAATTGTATTTGGAAAACGTTTGAGGGATTCAATGATTGAGGAAAGGAACAAGATTATGATTTGGATTTATTACACTAATCAGATATAATTGAGATTAAGCTAATTAAGCAATACAAGAAATCAGTACGTATTTGGTATGCGTAGGGATTGCACCAGGCTTTACCTCTCGAGGGATCTCGAGAAGCTTATAACCCCCACCAGGCAGTGTACCTGATCGTTGTAGTATAGAATAGTGACAAGTACCGGGGGATTGATCGTTCAACTAGGAATAGTGTCGCTAGGATTAGAAAACCTAATTACTAGTGCTAGAGATGAAGGATGCTTATTTTTTGTATTTTTATATTTTTTATAAAGCAAGTAAAAATCTCGGGTTTGAAGGATTTGGGCGAAATTAGTTGCTAGTCAACTAACCCAATACTAAAGATGCAATCAAAATAAAATACTAGAAATGAAAATAAAACTAAATTAACTAAGGTTGTGAGCAATAAGTGAAGAAATTGTGTTTACTTAGATTTCACTACTCCCTAGATATCTTTTACACGTTAATTACTTGTTATAGTTGTGTGGATGACAAATTGTATTCCTTAATACCATTCATGGGGTGGCGCACTTAATTCCCCAATCCTATGAGTGCCTACTTCACTCCTATGTCGAGCCGGCTAAGAAGCTCCTAACATGGGATCATTAGAATTTACTCATGCATTAAATACAACCAATAAAACCTAGTGCACGTCAGTTCATGTTTCCTAAAACGTTCAAGCATGTTACCATTTGGAGATCTGCCAGTTTTCTTAAGCCTAACATCGAAATCATTCATCCAATGCAACCATAAACAAGTAATCAACACATAATCAACATCTAGGTTTCATTAGATCTAAGCAAACACAAGATAGATCTAGCCTAGCATGGTGGAATTAAGACAAGCACAAGATATAGACAACCAATACATAGACATATTGATCGAATTAGAAGAACACTTATCTTAATTACACATGTAAGGGTTCAAGGGTTGCAAACCCTTGAAAAACCTGTAAAATTCGTAATAGGTTCGGCCTTAGGGTTTCTCCAAAACTTCTTTTTTTTATGAATGAAAATTAGAAAACTATATATAGGAAATTGAGGCTGACGGCATCAAGACCAAATAGGTGACGCCGTCATCTCGCCGCCAAAATAATACTCGGACTGCCTAGATCTACATCTGACGCCGTCATGTGTTAGGGTCTTCCAGGCCGTCACGTGTTTTACTCTTGACGCTCTACTTGTGACGCCTTCATGTTTGTACTGGGCCGTCATGCAATTTACTCTTGACGCCATCAGGGTGTTGCTTTTGACGCCGTCACCTACTGTTCCCAGCAAGGAAAATTAAGACTTTGGCGTTTTCTTCACTTTTATGCTCCAAAAATGTCCGAATTGCTTATTTTTCTAGATTTCTCTCCCAAAGTACCTAAAATCACAAAAGGAACGATTTAGGGCAATATTTGATCAAATAAATTCAATTCCGGGCTTAAATGACCCCCTGAAAGTGGTTCATTTTTCGCCTCATCATATACCCTTACACTTGAGATTTGCTTGTCCTCAAGCAAATGCGCTTTTATTCTACTCAAAATACAAGTTAGGGGTCATTTAACACTAATATAAAAGTAATTACAACAAATAATCGTTCCACTAAAGACCAAAGACAAGCACGGAGGTCATATACTAGCACCTCACAAATAGTGTTTAGATACTCACATCTCTCGAGTGTAATAAAGTATAAATTACAATATGAAAACGGAAGATATCTCTCACTACCTGTCATAGCAAAATAGATTACCATAGGCTTGGGAAAGGATCAAACCTCCACCACATGGCGTAAGCACCTAGGATAAACTATCAAAGAGGTCTTTTAACGGGTTGTAATGTTAGGTGTAGGGATATGAAATACACGGTTTTGTTGGATAAAGGCAGTCTTTACTGGTGGCGAGTTAACAATCTTGGTTAATTACATGTACAATATGGCGTTGCTAAGCCAAGGCTAGACTCGACTTAAGCTAATAAATCAAAAAGAACAAAAACATAAAATGAACATAGAATAAAAAGGGATGGTAGTCCGTAAGTTTTTTTTTTTTTTTCTTTTTTTTTTCTTTTTCTTGATTTTTCGATTTTTTTTTTTTCTTTTTTTTTTTTTTTTGCATACACTCTTACCCTACCATCCAAAATAATATATCATAGGGAATGGAAATTCCCCTTACACTTGAATTTTTACTTACTTTACAATAAACTAATCTAATGACTCAAATTAAAAAAATCAAAACACTTGGAGTACTTTTAAGATTAACGTACATATGGGGGTAATAAATGATGTTCTTCCCCATTACTCCATAAAATAAGTACTTTACCCATGAGTCCCAATCGTCCCAAAACAATATGTACAAGGATATGACTCGACTTAGCAACCATGTAATCAATTAGATAGTTAACTTAGGGTTTAACAAATAACAATAATGCACTAAAAATGAGCGCATACACAGAAGGCTAAGGCGATTTGGGTGTACATTTAAGTGGGGTGTAACAAATTCTTCCTTTAAATAAAATGCTTAAAGTTAGAAACGAAAAGATAGGCTCGGAGGGGTGTACTAGGGGTTTCGTGTACTAAAAATGAGTACAACGCTAAGGTGTAGGAAAAAATTAGTTGACTTAACTAGCCAAGTAATATGACTTAAATGGTCAAATAATCATGATACGGGTTTAACACAAGGGTAATCCTAATGCCTCTTATCATGTAGTAAATCCTACTACACGAATGTAGTCTCACTAGCGGTCTCGGGATGCATCACTAACGCAAGTTCTAGAATCTAAATGCTACCGGTACACTCATAAGCACTAATAATAAATGTTTTTCCTATCAAATCTAAAGGCGAACCTCACATATTTGGGTGGAAAATTTTTCTGAATAATACGGTTATGTGCTAGTCATACAATCTCCTATCCATGAGACGCTTGCTATGGCTAAAGTTTCACTCCTAAATGTTGTAAAAAAATTTAAATTTGGCGCTAAAATTGCACTAACAAGTATTTCTCATAGTTTTATTACACATCTACCATTAAACAAACAAACTCAAACGAAAGTGTATATGTAAGGTATCATCGTTTTACCCTCCCCTTACACTTAAGATGAACATTGTCCCCAATGTTCAAGTAAAGAATGTAAAAGTGAAAATGTAAAAAGAATGAAATCAAATACTCCCCTGATTCGCTCGGTATGGATAATAAGGTGGCCAGGTTAAATCTTCCTCTAAGAAAATGAACAATCAAAGCTTCCCTTCCAGAATATAAATCATCTTCTTGTCCTACATAACCTGTAAATCCTGAGAAAATAAACAAAGAAACCTCGCATAAAATCGGCGGCAATCTATATAAGTTAATAAATCCTAGAAAACAAGATAAGATATAATGCTTGTGGAATGAAGTTTGCAGATTTCCTGGAGATTATAAAACTTAATGATTCAACAAAAACTTTAAGACTCCGTTAGAAAAACAAAAGTGGTAAAATTTCCAGTTTTTACACGTGACGCCGTCAAGAATTAACTCGTGACGCCGTCAGAAGTGATCTGCAGAAATTCTTGTGTTAAGTTTCCAGAAAATTTCTGGAAAAACTTGGTCCTGCTTCCTGGAAAATCCTGCAAAACTTCATTATTACTCAATACAAGCATTTGACTCTAACAAATACGACTACACATGTTCACTTAATATTGTGGAGAATCATGATCGGTTTGTCTCTTAAAAACATATTTGGGGTTTTCCCCTTACACTTATCTTTTGCAAAAATACTTTTAGGTGGAGTTAAGACTAGGCCAAAACAACAAAGTAAAGTATTTCCACTATTTTGTTTAAAAACATGATCTACCAATAATAAAAATAAAGCATGCATACAGAAGCAAATAACAAACAAACAAAATGAAATCACACAAAGCATGGGTTGCCTCCCAAGAAGCGCTTTTCTTTATTTACGAGTCTTGTAGCTAGACTTAAGGTCATGGGTTACTACGTGACCTCATCATCAAACGTCACATCCTCCTCACTAATCATATCATTGTTATTTTCTTGATAATGTTTTACACGTTGTATGTTGACAGTAAATTCCCTACCTTTATCGTCTAACAACACAACGGCTCCAGTTTTAGAGGAATTTTTCACCGTAAACGGTCCATACCATCTAGACTTTAGTTTTCCCGGAAATAATCTCAACCGAGAATTGTACAATAGGACTTTGTCTCCATCTGAAAATTCTTTGGGTTTCTTAATTCTCTGGTCATGCCATCTTTTTGCTCTCTCTTTATATGTAACGGAAGATTCATAGGCTTCTAACCTAAGCTCATCAAGCTCGTGTAATTGCAAGAACCTATTAGTTCCGGCAATTGTATAATCTAAATTACATGTCTTAAGCGCCCAATAAGCCTTATGTTCTAATTCTACTGGCAAGTGACACGCCTTACCATACATCATGCGAAACGGGGTCGTTCCAATAGGTGTCTTGTAGGCGGTTCGGAATGCCCACAAGGCTTCGTCGAGTTTAAATGACCAGTCTTTACTATTTTGACTAACCGTATTTTCAAGTATTCTTTTAATAGCCCTATTGGTGTTTTCGACCTGGCCATTGGTTTGTGGATGATAGGCGGTGGAGAACCGATGAGATACTCCATACCTCTTCATGACCTTTTCCATTTGTGCATTGCAAAAGTGGGTCCCCCTATCACTGATGAGAGCTTTAGGAATCCCGAATCTAGCGAAAAGCTTTTTCAGGAAATGAATAACTACTCTGGCATCATTGGTCCTAAGGGCTTGTGCCTCAACCCATTTTGAAACATAATCGATGGCAACTAAAATGTATTCGTTCCCCCCTGAAGATGGAAAGGGTCCCATGAAGTCAATTCCCCAAACATCGAAGACCTCACATACTTGTATAAAATTCTGAGGTGCTTCATCCCTATGTGATATGTTCCCAGCCCGTTGACATGCATCGCATGCCTGTACCATTTCTTTGACGTCACGGAAAATTGTGGGCCAATAGAATCCCGCGTCGAAAATCTTTCGGGCAGTGGTGTTTATCCCATGATGCCCGCCAGAGGGACCAGAGTGACATTCCCTCATAATCTTTACTGCCTCACTTTCCGAAACACAACGTCTTATAATTTGGTCAGGACACCTTCAAAAAAAAATGGTTCATCCCAAAAGTAGTATTTTAACTGAGAAAAGAACCTTTTTCTTTCGTATCTAGTCAGGTGTTCAGGAACGAGTCTGCTTGCAAGATAATTGGCAAAATCGGCGTACCAAGGCTCCGAATAAATCATTAACATGAGTTGTTCGTCAGGAAATGAATCCCTAATCTCATTTCTATCCTGCTTATCCAAGGGGTTTTCAAGACGAGATAGATGATCTGCGGCCAGATTTTCTGCCCCCTCTTATCACGAATCTCAACATCGAATTCTTGTAGCAACAAGATCCACCGAAATAGTCGTGGCTTAGCATCCTGCTTCGCAAAAAGATATCGAAGGGCCGAGTGATCAGTGAAAACGACTGTCTTTGAAAGGATAAGATATTGCCGAAATTTGTCGAATGCGAACACTACGGCTAATAATTCCTTTTCGGTGGTGGAGTAATTCTCTTGAGCGGGGTTCATGGTTTTGCTAGCGTAGTAAATAGGTTGGAAAAGCTTGTCACGCTGTTGGCCCAATACAGCCCCGACAGCGAAATCGCTAGCGTCACACAGAATTTCAAACGGTAACTCCCAGTTGGGTGTAATCATGATTGGAGCTTGTGTGAGCTCCTTTTTTAAAAGATCGAATGCATCCTTGCATTCTTGGGAAAAAATCGAACGGAGCATCCTTCACAAGCAACTGAGTCATTGGCCGAGCTATTTTGGAGAAGTCTTTGATGAATCTCCGATAAAACCCGGCGTGCCCCAAGAAGCTGCGTATTGCTTTAACAGTCGTGGGGTATAGTAACTTAGATATAGCTTCAACTTTAGCTTGGTCCACCTCTATTCCGTTCCCTGAGATCTTATGTCCTAACACAATCCCTTCTTTTACCATGAAATGACACTTTTCCCAGTTTAACACCAAGTTGGTTTCCTCACAACGTTTAAGCATCTTCTCTAGATTAGCAAGACAGCGGTCGAAGGAGTTCCCGAAGACTGAAAAGTCGTCCATGAACACTTCCATGTTGTCTTCTATGAGTTCGTGAAAGATTGCGGTCATGCATCGTTGGAAAGTGGCGGGGGCATTACATAGCCCAAAAGGCATCCTTTTGTAGGCAAATGTTCCATAAGGGCAAGTAAACGTGGTCTTTTCTTGGTCCTCAGGTGCTATGGGAATTTGAAAATACCCTGAGAATCCATCCAAGAAGCAATAGTATTCGTGTCCAGACAATCTCTCTAACATTTGGTCAATGAATGGCAAGGGAAAGTGATCTTTCCTCGTGGCATCATTGAGTTTTCGATAGTCAATGCATACCCGCCATCCAGTGACCGTTCTCTGAGGCACCATCTCACCCTTGTCATTCTTAACTACAGTCATTCCACCCTTCTTAGGTACAACCTGTACAGGACTGACCCATGGGCTATCCGAGATTGGGTAGATCAATCCTGCATCCAGAAGTTTGATGACTTCTTTCTTTACTACTTCCTTAATATTGGGATTCACCCGCCTCTGGGGTTGCACGGTAGGTTTATAATCTTCTTCCATGAGAATCTTATGTGTGCAAAAAGTTGAGTCAATCCCCTTAATGTCGGCTATACTCCATGCGAGCACTCCCTTATATTTCTTTAGGACCTCTAAGAGTTTACCTTTTTGTTCATGTTCTAGGGAAGAGTTTATGATTACCGGCAGTTGGTCCTCTCCCTGAAGGAAGGCATACTCTAAATGGTTAGGAAGCTCCTTAAGATCTAACTCAGGAGGTTCGATAATAGAAGGCTTGAGCTTGTTTTCGGGCTTTCGGAGCTTGAGATGCTCCGTTGCCTCTTGTCTAGGGTAGAAGGAGACTGCACCAACATCCTCCATCTTTTCCACCTCTAGCAAAGGCAGAAAACTCTCGTCCCGTAGCCAGCCTTCCTCGATTTGTTCATCGACACAGCTATCAATGACATCTGTGAGTTCATCGACCTCCCCAATGAAGTAGAGCCGGTTAGCTGCTTCGAGAGAGAGTTCCATAGAGTCCTTAATGTCGAAGGTTGTGCTATCGGTTCCCACTCGCAAGGTTAACTTGCCGTCATAAACGTCAATGACTACACGAGCGGTAGCAAGAAATGGTCTCCCTAAGATGATGGGTACCAAGTCATCCTCCTCCATATCCAGGATTACGAAGTCGACCGGGAATTTGAATTTCCCAACTTTGACTAGCACCCTACGGGGTACTTGACTGATCGATCGGCTAGTTGGATGTTCATACGGGTAGGCTTTAATCCAGAGTATCCTAATTTAAAGAACATAGAGTGAGGCATGAGATTGATACTTGCCCCCAAATTGGCAAGAGCATTCTTTATTGATAGAGATCCTATGGAGCAAGGCAAGGTGAAGCTGCCTGGATCGTCTGCCTTTTTTGGTAGCCCTCGATGGGTCACCATTGAGCATTCTTCCCCCAGGGTCACAAGACCTTCGAGTTTCTTTCGGTTGGCGAGTAGTTTCTTAAAGTATGCGCTATACTTCGGCATGTGATAGCAAGCATCAAGGAGGGGTATGGTAACTACCGAGTCTTTTAGGTATGACAAGAATCTTTTATTATCATTCTCAGTTTTCTGGTTCTTTAATCGGGATGGGAATGGGATTCTCACAAATTGGTTAGGTGGGGTTGATGGGGAAGGGGTCGTCAAGGGAGGTTGGTCGGGAGTCTTGCTGCCTACATCCTCCTCCTCCTCCTCGCGAGGCTTGTTTAGATCGGGAGTGATGGGGGACGAGCTTGGGTAAGGGTCCTTGGTTGTTGTTCCAGCTCGAGTGGTTATCGCGAGCATGGGGTCTTTTTTGCTTACTAATGGCATCTCAAGGTTATCTAGGGCTAAGTTAAGCTTGTTGAAAAATTCTTCAATGTCATTCTGCTGCTCCTCAACAAGTTCATTAAGCCCTTTCAATTGCAAGCCTTTTTCTTGGGTGAAGTGACCAAGGTCATCTTCAAAAGTGCTCCTGATTTCGAATTTAGGACCTTCCTCTCCTTCTTTTCTTTTTACCAGATTTCCCCAGAGGGTGTAATCGTCATTTTGGTAAAAAGGCAAAAGGGAGGGATCAGCATAGATGTCACCTCCTGACAAGCATGCATGTTCAGTCGTGGCTGCTCCTCCGCATTCTTCTACCTCATGCAGGCCCCCACAGTAGTCCCAGATTAAGTAAGGATTCGAAAGTTGTTTAGGTAACTGCGACCCAGCTAGGTACTCCATTCTTTTGTGAATTTTTCTCAACCAACCTGAAGTGATTTCAGAAATGCTGACAGTCGACTCAGGTTCATCCCAAGTGTCATCTTGGTCTTGAGCATATTCTTCAATCCTATCCCATCCTTCTTCGGCACTAAGATTGGCTAATCTCCCTTTTCTAGATTGGTTGATTCCGTTCCGATCATTAGAGGAGACATTGTCGTAGAAGATTTGGACCAAAAGCCAAAGTTCGATGCCATGATGGGGAACTTGTCTTATCAAATCCTTAAATCTAATCCACGATTTATGGAAGGGTTCGTCCTTCCCTTTTCGGAAACGGGGGATCCTATCTCTAAATGCTGAGGTTTTTCCAGGTGGAAAGAACTTCACATAGAACTTGGATATGAGTTGCTCCCATGTGAAAATAGATTCAGAAGGGAGTTTATCATACCATTCTTGGGCTTTTTCATATAGGGTGAAAGGAAAGAATCGTAATCGGGACGTGTCTCTAGTAGCCCCATCCGTATGGAGGGTGTCTACTATTTTCAAGAAGTCTTTAATGTGTTGAATTGGATCTTCCTCGTCTAATCCACAAAACTTACACACACTTTGGACAAGTCAAACATCGTTCGCATGCAAGACCTCATTGGTGTGTTTGTTTGGGTAGAATATGGCATTTGATAAGCCATGAGGGGTTGGGGAGGAGTAGTCCTTAAGACGCTTAGGAGTAGGACTCGCGGGGGTACTCATCTCGTTGTTGGGTTGGGAGCTAGGGGTTGTAACGTGAATTTCTGAATTTCCTTCAGAAATGGGTGCATCAAAATCGATGGCAACGCTAGATGGTTCAGGAGTTGAGTGAGATTGTCTTAATCTACGCATTTCTCTTTCGGGTTCTGCATAAGGCAAGACAAGGTTTCTAATGGAACTACGACTTCTAGTGATCCTAAGGTTAGAGGATTCGTCGGTTGCCATGATGGCAGGAGGTGAAGAATTACGAACAAACACACAAAGAAATAAGATAGACTAAAGAAAACCTAAAAATAAAAATAAAATCTTACTAGAAAGGAATCTAGCAAGTAGACCTAATAAAAAGAGATTCTAACCTAGACAATAACTATTCCCCGGGCTGCGGCGCGAAAAACTTGGTATGCGTAGGGATTGCACCAGGCTTTACCTCTCGAGGGATCTCGAGAAGCTTACAACCCCCACCAGGCAGTGTACCTGATCGTTGTAGTATAGTATAGTGACAAGTACCGGGGGATTGATCGTTCAGCTAGGAATAGTGTCGCTAGGATTAGAAAACCTAATTACTAGTGCTAGAGATGAAGGATGATTATTTTTTGTATTTTTATATTTTTTATAAAGCAAGTAAAAATCTCGAGTTTGAAGGTGATACGTGGGAATCGCACCAGGCTTTACCTCTCAAGGGATCTTGAGAAGCTTACAACCCCCACCAGGCAGTGTACCTGATCGTTGTAATATAGTATAGTGACAAGTACCGGGGGATTGATCGTTCAGCTAGGAATAGTGTCGCTAGGATTAGAAAACCTAAATACTAGTTCTAAAGGTGAGGGATGATTATTTTTGTATTTTTATATTTTTTTAGAAAGCAAGTAAAAATCTCGGGTTTGAAGGATTTAGGCGGAATTAGTTGCTAGTCAACTAACCCAATACTAAAGATGCAATCAAAATAAAATACTAGAAATGAAAATAAACTAAATTAACTAAGGTTGTGAGCAATAAGTGGAGAAGTTGTGTTTACTAAGATTTCACTACTCCCTAGATATCTTTTACACGTTAATTACTTGTTATAGTTGCGTGGATGATGGATTGTATTCCTTAATACCATTCATGGGGTGACGCACTTAATTCCCCAATCCTATGAGTGCCTACTTCACTCCTATGTCGAGCCGGCTAAGAATCTCCTAACATGTGATCATTAGAATTTACTCATGCATTAAATACAACCAATAAAACCTAGTGCACGTCAGTTCATGTTTCCTAAGACGTTCAAGCATGTTACCAATTGGAGATCTGCCAGTTTTCTTAAGCCTAACATCGAAATCATTCATCCAATACAACCATAAACAAGTAATCAACACATAATTAACATCTAGGTTTCATTAGATCTAAGCAAACACAAGATAGATCTAGCCTAGCATGATGGAATTAAGACAAGAACAAGATATAGACAACCAACACATAGACATATTGATTGAATTAAAAGAATACTTATCATAATTACACATGAAAGGGTTCAAGGGCTGAAAACCCTTGAAAAACCTGTAAAGTTCGTACTAAGTTCGGCCTTAGGGTTTCTCCAAAACTTCTCCTTTTTTTTTTAATGAAAATTTGAAAACTATATATAGGAAATTGAGGCTGACGGCGTCAAGACCAAATTGGTGACGCCGTCATCTCACCGCCAAAATACTTCTCGGACTGCCTTGATCTACTTCTGACACCGTCACGTTATAACATTTTCCAGACCGTCACGTATTTTACTCTTGACGCTCTACCTTGTGACGCCTTCAATTCTGTACTGGGCCGTCATGAAAATTACTCTTGACGCCGTCAGGATTTTCTTCTTGACTCTGTCACCTACTGTTCCCAGCAAGGAAAATTAAGACTTTGGCGTTTTCTTCACTTTTATGCTCCAAAAATGTCTGAATTGCTTCCTTTTCCAGATTTCTCTCCCAAAGTACCTAAAATCACAAAAGGAACGATTTAGGGCAATATTTGATCAAATAAATTTAATTCCGGGCTTAAATGACCCCCTAAAAGTGGTTCGTTCATTTTTCGCCTCATCATATACCCTTACACTTGAGATTTGCTTGTACTCAAGCAAATGCGCTTTTATTCTACTCAAAATACAAGTTAGGGGTCATTTAACACTAATATAAAAGTAATTACAAAAAATAATCGTTCCACTAAAGACCAATAGACAAGCACGGAGGTCATACACTAGCACCTCACAAATAGTGTTTAGATACTTACATCTCTCGGGTGTAACAAAGTATAAATTACAATATGGAAACGGAAGATATCTCTCACTACCTGTCATAGCAAAATAGATTACCATAGGCTTGGGAAAGGATCAAACCTCCATCACATGGCGTAAGAACCTAGGATAAACTATCAAAGAGGTCTTTTAAAGGGTTGTAACGTTAGGTGTAGGGATATGAAATACACAGTTTTGTTGGATAAAGGAAGTTTTTACTGGTGGCGAGCTAACAATCTTGGTTAATTACATGTACAATATGGTGTTGCTAAGCCAAGACTAGACTCGACTTAAGCTAATAAATGAAAATAACAAAAACATAAAATGAACATAGAATAAAAAGGGATAGTAGTCCGTATGTTTTTTTTTCTATTCTTTTTCTATTTTTTTCTTTTCTTTTTCTTGATTTTTTTTCGATTTTTTTTTTTTTTTTTTTTTTTTTTTTTTTTTTTTTTTGCATACACTCTTACCCTACCATCCAAAATAATACATCATATGGAATGTAAATTCCCCTTACACTTGAATTTTTACATACTTTACAATAAACTAATCTAATGACTCGAATTAAGAAAATCAAAACACTTGGAGCACTTTTAAGATTAACGCACATATGGGGTAATAATATGATGTTCTTCCCCATTACTCCATAAATAAGTACTTTACCCATGAGTCCCAATCGTCCCAAAATAATATGTACAAGGATATGACTCGACTTAGCAACCATGTAATCAATTAGATAGTTAACTTAGGGTTTAACAAATAACAATAATGCACTAAAAATGAGTGCATACACGGAAGGCTAAGGCGATTTGGTTGTACATTTAAGTGGGGTGTAACAAATTCTTCCTTTAAGTAAAATGCTTAAAGTTAGAAACGAAAAGATAGGCTCGGAGGGGTGTACTAGGGGTTTCGTGTACAAAAAATGAGTACAACGCTAAGGGTGTGGGAAAAATTAGTTGACGTAACTAGCCAAGTAATATGACTTAAATGGTCAAGTAATTATGATACGAGTTTAACACAAGGGTGATCCTAATGCCTCTTATCATGTAGTAAATCCTACTACACGAATGTAGTCTCACTAGCGGTCTCGGGATGCATCACTAACGCAAGTTCTAGAATCTAAATGCTACCGGTACACTCATAAGCACTAATAGTAAATGCTTTTCCTATCAAATCTAAAGGCGAACCTCACATATTTGGGTGGAAAATTTTTCTGAATATACGGTTATGTGCTAGTCATACAATCTCCTATCCATGAGACGCTTGCTATGGCTAAAGTTTCACTCCTAAATGTTGTAAAAAAAATTTAAATTTGGCACTAAAATTGCACTAACAAGTATTTCTCATAGTTTTATTACACATCTACCATTAAACAAAACAATGCTCAAGCGAAAGTGCATATGTAAGGTATCATCATTTTACCCTCCCCTTACACTTAGGATGAACATTGTCCCCAATGTTCAAGTAAAGAATGTAAAAGTGAAAAAGTAAAAAGAATGAAATCAAATACTCCCCTGATTCGCTCGGTATGGATAATAAGGTGGCCAGGTTAAATCTTCCTCCAAGAAAATGAACAATCAAAGCTTCCCTTCCAGAATATAAATCATCTTCTTGTCATACATAACCTGTGAATCCTGAGAAAATAGACAAGACAACCTCGCATAAGTTACTAAATCCTAGAAAACAAAATAAGATATAATGCTTGTGGAATGAAGTTTGCAGATTTCCTGGAGATTATAAAACTTAATAATTCACAAAAACCATAAAACTCCGTTAGAAAAACAAAACCGGTAAAATTTCCAGATTTTTACACGTGACGCCGTCAAGAGTTATCTCGTGACACCGTCAGAGGTGACCTGCAGAAATTCTTGTGTTAAGTTTCCGGAAAATTTCTGGAAAAACTTGGTCCTACTTCCTGGAGAATCCTGCAAAACGTCATTATGACTCAATACAAGCATTTGACTCTAACAAATACGAATATACATGTTTATTTAATATTGTGGATAATCATGATTGGTTTGTTTCTTAAAAACATATTTGGGGTTTCCCCTTACACTTATCTTTTGCAAAAATACTTTTAGGTGGAGTTAAGACTAGGCCAAAACAACAAAATAAAGTATTTCCACTATTTAATTGAGAAACATGATCTACCAACAATAAAAATAAAGCATGCATACGGAAGCAAATAACAAACAAACAAAATAAAATCACACAAAACATGGGTTGCCTCCCAAGAAGCGCTTTTCTTTATTTACGAGTCTTGTAGCTAGACTCAAGGTCATGGGTTACCTTGTATCGCTTATGCTCACATAACCAAGTGTGAGCCATCTAATAGTCGCCTCGTCTTTCTTATAATCATCTCCTAACTCTAAGCATCCGCGATAGTATCTTTTATTCTTTTCATGAGTATACTTAGGTCCTTTTCTCTTATCATTCTCACTTAGCATTTATATGGGCGGATACCTACTACACTTTTCCATGGAAAAATCCTTGAACCTAGGGTGTGTGCGGGGCATTTGATAGACAAAATCTTCATCCCCATCTGAGAATGTAATTAACCCTTCTATGAGTTTTTCATCGAGGTTGGTCAACCGTTTGAAAGGTTTTCCAAACACAACTTGGGTCAACTTATCATCAATAAGTTCTCCTAGATTCTCCATAACCATGAACTCAACAAGATAAACCAAGCTTCCTACAAACACATGCAATGGTATTGCCCTAGCAATAATGTTTTCTCCTTTGTATTCTAACTCATCTACCATGATTTTATTGTATTCATTACGCGAGATTATGTTCATTGGGAGAGATGAGTTAAGATAGGCGTTAAAGCTCTTAAATCCGATTCTACAAGGAAATTGCATATTAAATGAACTATCACACTCAATCCTAGTTCTAGGGTCGACATACCTAAGAGGGTTTATTTCTTCTTCCATCCTATTCTCATTAATCACATAACGAATAGTAAAAGGGACTAGCCCTACGGTCATCATCATGATCAGACTCCTCTAACTCAGAATTATTGTCAAAGTGGTGGTTGGGCGAGAGGTTAGGTGGGTTCTCATTCTCCACTAAAGGGAGTGGGGCGGGCATTAGGAAAATCCTACGACGAAAAACACGAATAACAGGAATCAAACGATCAATGTTATTGTTATCCATCGAAATAGTTTACGAACAAAGGACACAAAGAAATAAGATAGACTAAAGAAAATCTAAAAATAAAAAATAAAATCTTACTAGAAAGGAATCTAGCAAGTAGACCTAATAAAAAGAGATTCTAACCTAGACAATAACTATTCTCCAGGCTGCGGCGCCAAAAACTTGATACGTGAGAATCGCACCAGGCTTTACCTCTCAAGGGATCTTGAGAAGCTTACAACCCCCACCAGGCAGTGTACCTAATCGTTGTAGTATAGTATAGTGACAAGTACCGGGGGGTTGATCGTTCAGCTAGGAATAGTGTCGCTAGGATTAGAAAACCTAAACACTAGTTCTAAATGTGAGGGATGATTATTTTTGTATTTTTATATTTTTTTAGAAAGCAAGTAAAAATCTCGGGTTTGAAGGATTTGGGCGGAATTAGTTGCTAGTCAACTAACCCAATACTAAAGATGCAATCAAAATAAAATACTACAAATGAAAATAAACTAAATTAACTAAGGTTTTGAGCAATAAGTGGAGAAGTTGTGTTTAGTTAGATTTCACTACTCCCTAGATATCTTTTACACGTTAATTACTTGTTATAGTTGCGTGGATGATGGATTGTATTCCTTAATACCATTCATGGGGTGGCGCACTTAATTCCCCAATCCTATGAGTGCCTACTTCACTCCTATGTCGAGCCGGCTAAGAAGCTCCTAACATAGGATCATTAGAATTTACTCATGCATTAAATACAACCAATAAAACCTAGTGCACGTCAGTTCATGTTTCCTAAGACGTTCAAGCATATTACCATTTGGAGATCTGCCAGTTTTCTTAAGCCTAACATCGAAATCATTCATCCAATACAACCATAAACAAGTAATAAACACATAATTAACATCTAGGTTTCATTAGATCTAAGCAAACACAAGATAGATCTAGCCTAGCATGATGGAATTAAGACAAGAACAAGATATAGACAACCAACACATAGACATATTGATTGAATTAAAAGAATACTTATCTTAATTACACATGAAAGGGTTCAAGGGCTGAAAACCCTTGAAAAACCTGTAAAGTTTGTACTAAGTTCAGCCTTAGGGTTTCTCCAAAACTTCTCCTTTTTTTTGAATGAAAATTAGAAAACTATATATAGGAAATTGAGGCTGACGGCGTCAAGACTAAATTGGTGACGCCGTCATCTCGCCGCCAAAATACTTCTCAGACAGCCTTGATCTACTTCTGACGCCGTCACGTTATAACATTTTCCAGGCCGTCACGTATTTTACTCTTGACGCTCTACCTTGTGACGCCTTCAATTCTGTACTGGGCGTCATGAAAATTACTCTTGACGCCGTCAGGATTTTCTTCTTGACGCCGTCACCTACTGTTCCCAGCAAGGAAAATTAAGACTTTGGCGTTTTCTTCACTGTTATGCTCCAAAAATGTCCGAATTGCTTCCTTTTCCAGATTTCTCTCCCAAAGTACCTAAAATCACAAAAGGAATGATTTAGGGCAATATTTGATCAAATAAATTTAATTCCGGGCTTAAATGACCCCCTAAAAGTGGTTCATTTTTTGCCTCATCAGAAGGATTTAGGCGGAATTAGTTGCTAGTCAACTAACCCAATACTAAAGATGCAATCAAAATAAAATACTAGAAAAAAATAAAACTAAATTAACTAAGGTTGTGAGCAATAAATGGAGAAATTGTGTTTACTTAGATTTCACTACTCCCTAGATATCTTTTACACGTTAATTACTTGTTATAGTTGCGTGGATGACGGATTGTATTCCTTAATACCATTCATGGGGTGGCGCACTTAATTCCCCAATCCTATGAGTGCCTACTTCACTCCTATGTCGAGCCGGCTAAGAAGCTCCTAACATGGGATCATTAGAATTTACTCATGCATTAAATACAACCAATAAAACCTAGTGCACGTCAGTTCATGTTTCCTAAGACGTTCAAGCATGTTACCATTTGGAGATCTGCCAGTTTTCTTAAGCCTAACATCGAAATCATTCATCCAATACAACCATAAACAAGTAATCAACACATAATCAACATCTAGGTTTCATTAGATCTAAGCAAACACAAGATAGATCTAGCCTAGCATGGTGGAATTAAGACAAGCACAAGATATAGATAACCAACACATAGACATATTGATTGAATTAGAAGAACACTTATCTTAATTACACATGTAAGGGTTCAAGGGCTGAAAACCCTTGAAAAACCTGTAAAATTCGTAATAGGTTCGGCCTTAGGGTTTCTCCAAAACTTCTCTTTTTTTTATGAATGAAAATTAGAAAACTATATATAGGAAATTGAGGCTGACGGCGTCAAGACCAAATAGGTGACGCCGTCATCTCGCCGCCAAAATAATACTCGGACTGCCTAGATCTACATCTGACGCCGTCATGTGTTAGGGTCTTCCAGGCCGTCACGTGTTTTACTCTTGACGCTCTACTAGTGACGGCTTCATGTTTGTACTGGGCCGTCATGCAATTTACTCTTGACGCCGTCACCTACTGTTCCCAGCAAGGAAAATTAAGACTTTGGCGTTTTCTTCACTTTTATGCTCCAAAAACGTCCGAATTACTTCCTTTTCCAGATTTCTCTCTTAAAGTACCTAAAATCACAAAAAGAACGATTTAAGGCAATATTTGATCAAATAAATTCAATTTCGGGCTTAAATGACCCCCTAAAAGTGGTTCATTTTTCACCTCATCAGTATTTAAACCTAAAACGTAAATTACAAATTTAAAACAAACGTAACTGCGTGCAGAAAAAGTGAGAAGGAAGCAGAAATAAACTTAAGGAGGGGGGTGAAAATGACTTTTTTACAAACTTCATATTAAAATAAAATTTTATAAAAAAGAAAATTATTTTTTTTATTTTTTAATCGTTTATTATTAATTAAAAACTATTTAATAATTAATTTAAACTAATTTAAATTAAGAAAAATAGTAAAATGACTTTGAAAATTATAAAAATTTTTCTAAAATTAATTAACCATCACAAGAATCCTATAAAATTATAAAAAGTTTATAAAAATTATAAATAAGCTACTTTATAAATTATTTACTTAATTATTAATTAAAACCTATTTAAACTAATTTAATTATAAAAATTAGCAAATGAACAGTAAAAATTATGAAAATTTTTCTAAAAAATACTTTATGATTTATAAAAGCTAGGAAAAATATAAAAAGATACTAGGGATTAAAAATCAGTAGTAATGAATTTTATTTTTGGTTTTTTAATTAAAACTAAATAAACTAAAATTAATTATTAAAAATACTAAATCTAAACAGATAAATATGAAAATTTTTACACAGTTACTTTAATATAACAGGAAATTAAGAAAAATATAAAAACATATAGTTGCTTGATGAAAAAGCAAAGAAAATAAGCAAAATAGCTAAATCTAATTAAATAGAAGCTATCACTTTTTTTTCTTGTTTTTCTTCTTTTCCAAATATATTTTAATACTGAAAATAAGCTTATTTTATGAAGACAACTTTTTTAGAAATAAAAAATAAGCACTGTAGGAGCTTATTAGCACCACAGTAAGCTTATATAAGCTAAAAAGTGATTTTTGAAACTTAAAAAGCTATCATAAAGCTACAACCTGAACCAAAGGTTAAATAAGCTAACAACACTTGAGATGATTACAAAATAAGCAGAAACAAAAGGAAAAGCTCACTGAATAAGCCAGGAAACACAAATAAGCACAATCCAAATTCTGAGTACAAACAGGCCCAAAGTGGCCAACTGCAGGCCTATGTGGGGCCCACAGGTGGACTTGGGGGTTCAAATTAAGACTTGAACTAATAAGCTGGGCTGGAGGGCTTTGCAATAAGCCAAGAATCAGGCCCTAGGGTCCACAAATAAGCTAGATGTGAGCTTATGAAAATGGGTGGTTCACCACTGACCACTCAGTGTACTGAGTGTGGTGAGGAAACTAGCAGCACTGATCTATTGATTTGGCTTATTGAGCTTCTCAAAAATCCATGGCTCAAAGGGTGGGGTCCACTAATGAAGACTAGGGGGACTTATGAAATCAGGCCATTTAGCCTGGTGCAGGGGAGGTAATCTCAAATCAGGCTCAAAGAAGCTCTTGATTAAGCACTTTAGAAGAAACCTAAAATTAAGCAAAATTATAGGTTTGAAAGCTGAGCTATAAAGCTTGATTTTACAAAAAGATTCAGGTCAAAAGGTCAAAAGATGAGTGCATGAAAAATCTCTCAATTTTGGAAATTCTAACAAACATATGCAATTTGACTTTTTGAAACTTTAAGATTGGTCTGACTTTGATGAATTTTGATCCTAATCTAATGACTGAAAATGTAATGTTATGCGATAATGAGATGATATTAAGTTATTACAACAACTAATAAACCTATATGATGATTATGGAACTTCAAAATCAACCAGTGAACAAGATAATGAGCTAAAACTAGGATTTTGACTTTCTAACAAATAACTACTGACTTTTATGGTTTACTTGAACTAATATGACCTAGTGTAACAAGTCACAACAAGAAACAACAACACAAACTCCTTTGATCACCTAAAGATCAGCAATACCAAACAACCCTTTATATGAACTGATTATAAGATTTTTGATGCAGTTGAATGAGTTAGGCTATGAAACTGAATCACACAGGCATATAATGATATAAAAAGCTATTCAGATAATAAAAACACAGATTCTAACAACTAATACTCAAATACCAATATTATGCTAAAAATTGCAGTGAAAATGATAAACTGAGCAACAAAGTTTTACAATGAACAAGTAAGCAATATTAAGCACTAATTTAAATGGGGTACACTAGATAAGCACAATAATACAGAGATAATCAACTAATGGCTATTGAACAGTAGTTATGCCAAAATAAAAGGATTACTTAGAAAATACTTCTAATCTTAGAACAAGTTAACCAAGGACCAAATACCCTTCCTATAGCTTCCCAAGAAGCAACTAACCCACTGCCATCCAAAATACACAGTGCTCCAGTCTTCTTCTTCTTCCTTACCTGATTTGTTTATTTTCTACTATTTTTATGAATTTTTTTGTATTCTTAGTAAACTTGAACTAGAATAAGCTAAAATGATTAGGAAGCTTATAAAAGCTTATCAGTATCTTATATGAGCTTATTGGATCACTAAACAACAACTTTTGATAGCATCACTGTTAAAATGAGATTTTAACTAAAATTGACAAATTCTGAAATTCCAAAAGAGACTTCAAATTAAGCTTAAATAAAGTTGATTTATCACTGGAAATACTGAGTACAAGGTTTTGAAACTGAGAATTACACTAGAATGAAAAGTTTACACTAAGTCGACATACATTAAGCTAAATTAAAACTACACACTCTCTTCTTGGCTTCCTCTTTCTTTTATAAGTGAGCTTTAGGGTTCCCTGTAGCTTCTGATTATATCCCACTTTAAATTTGAGCCTTTGGATCACTGCAAACAATCCCAGCCATCCAAATGATTTTTGGCGGGAAAAATGGTTAAGTGCAATTTGGTAGTTTCTTACAATAGGGGGTGGCATTTATTGTGGAGGAGATGGGGGAGTGCAAATTGCAGGTGTGGTGGGATGTGATGGTGCTAGTGGGGGTGGCAAGGTGACTGGTTTCAATCAAGTTGGGGGAAAAGGGAAGGAGTTGACTGGGGGTTTGACCCCGTTTAAATTACTAAGGGTAGTTTGGTTTGGGCTTAGGAAGTTGGGCTTGGGTGGACTAGACTGGAAAGGGGGTAGGGTTGGTTTGTGTTTGTCTTGGATTAGGTTTGGTATTGGGTTTAGAAAATAATAAGGGTCCGTTTGGTGTAAAATTATCACAAGGACCAATTTTGTAACTTTCTAAAAATTGAGGGGCCTGAAATGCCATCTTCCTAAAGTTTTTACAAGGATCAATCTTTCCAAGTTGAATAACACAAGGACCATAAATGTTATTTTCCATTTTAAGATATCAAGGGACTATTTCTGTCAAAGTTTCAAAGTATAGGGACCAAACTTGTAAATTCTTCAATCTTTTCACCCAGGGATGAATTTTTGCCACTTTGTAATTTTCCAAGGTCCTTTGTTGTTTATTTTCCAAATTTGAACTTCCAGGGACCATTCTTGTCATTTTTAAAACTTGAGGGACTAAAACTGCAAATTCTTCAAACTTTCCACCAAAGGACTAATTGTGACAACTTTTAAATTCCCAAGGAACTTTGTTGATTTTTATTCCAAAACAAATGCTCAGGGGCCATTTCTGTCAGTTTCCAAACTTGAGGGACTACTTCTACCAATTTTGCAAACTTTTGCTCCAAGGACTATTTTTGGCATTTTGTGATTCCATAAAGTGTGTTTTGATAATCTGAGCTTAAAATTGTTAATTTGCTTCCCCGGCTCTGGCATTTGATACATTTTCCAAACTCGTGTTCGTTTTTGTCCTTTTTAGCCCGATTTATGCCAATTTCTGAAATATATGTTCCTGCATGATCACAAACACAAAAACATAATATCTTTGGCAATCATGGTTAGTTTGTGTCTGTTTTGATCTTATTTTGGCCAGAAAAAGGTGTGTGAATAAGCACACACCACTCCTCTTCGCCCTACTCCACTCCCCGAGTACCCAACTCGAGAGTTACTTCACTAATTAACAAGCTCCCTTCTCGGCGGAGAAAACCGTACAACATTGCTCACAATATTTTCCAACACTAAGCTATATTTCGAGTTCTTCTTCGGGTACAACTAAACCCGTTATGTTTTATGGCCCAACATAACAAACCTTGTATTTTAAGACCTAAACACATAAATCGCGTCGCTTACGCTATTTTCTGAAACTAAGTTAGATGTCGAGTACTAATCTTAGCTAGTACCAATCTACCATGATCTACCCGATCCTCACAACTCATACAAGCTACAAGATCCACATGATCTATACTCGATCTACCCGATCTACTCATGATCTACCCGATCTTCACAAATCACACACCCTACAAGATCCACATGATCCATACTTGATCTATCCGATCCACCTTTGATCCACTTGATCAAGACACACTAGCACACAAGCTACAAGATATCTCCAATATCTTAACTAGATTACCATGATCAACACTAGAGGAGTAAACAAGACTATGACACTTGATGTATATCAAGATACAATCAAGCAAACTAATAAGTAATGCAAGTGCACTACACAAAGCTCTAACATCTTGAATCTTCTTGATACTTTATGTTCGTCTCTTGCACTAGAAGAGGAATGAAGGTGATCACTTGAATGGATGATTGGATCACTCTAAAACAAACTAAGACTCTCTAAATGATCAAAGAAAGTGATCTAAATAAGAAGGGATTAGACCAGAGAAAATTGACTAGAAAAATCAAGTTGGAAGTGTAAAATGGTCCACTATTTACAGGCAAAGAGAAAATAGCCATTATAGGGGGACGGTACCACTAAATACCCAAAGGTACCACTAAATTTAGTGGTACCGTGGTACCGTGCTAGACAAAGACGCTCCAAAATTTGTTTTTAGTGGTGAAGGTTTATTTGGGGAAGTTTGGAGCTGTTTTTTAGGGAAAAATAGTTGTTGGGATTTTGGAATTAATTTTCCCAAATAAAACATTTCTTTGTAATCCAAAAATAATTTGTAAAATGTATTTTTGAAAAAAAATGTTTTACTGTATCACATTTATAAAAATGTGAAGTTTAGAACAAAAAAAATATTTCTTTGATCATCCATCAAGTTCTAAATTTGTTTGTTCATACCTTGAGTGATTTACGTCTGGATAGAAATCTACGACTCTGTTGAAGCATACTTGAGACGTCGAGAGATGTAAGTATGCGTTGATGATTTGTGTTTACAAGTAACTTGCGCGTTTTATGTTATGCATTACATGTTTCATGTTTGTTATTATTAAAACCGAAGAAACCGTTTAGTTTAAATATCGTAATATTTGTACTGACACCCTAGTCACCCTATTTAGGTCACTAAACTTGTGTGGCAATTACTAGATCTGGAAAATGAATTATCCGATTAACTTCAAGTTCATATTTGCGTCAGGATCAACATCTATATTATAATTCATTCTAAATTTTTCGCTGGCAATTCTCCACATGAATAAATTATCAATTTCAACATCTCATTTGGTGTGTTGTGGTAGATTTGCTATAATATATGTAACACAATTACAAAATATCACATGAGAAATATGGTGTATTATGTGAAGAATATCTTACATTATGGTTGTAGACTTGTAATTTGGTGCTTAAGAGAACTCTGAGATGAGCTTAACCAAGAAGCATGTGTAAGAATAGATATTTCGAGTGGATATTCTTTAAATAAGTGAAGATTAGGAGAATGAAGATCGTGAAAAAAGTTAGATTATGAAATCATATTTGAAAAGGAATTTGCTTATGATTTTTTTCACAAAATTTTGAAAAGTTTGTTCTTGTTGCTGAGAAGCTCGCGTTAGTATGGGTGGCAACGTCGGTGGTGATTCTGATGCATTTCTTTTCATAATTTAAATACGAAACAAATGGTGTTGGTGGCAGCTCTTAATTCCTATAAACTTTATTTAAAAAAATATATATATATATATATAAAAAAAAAAAAAAAAAAAAAAAAAAAAAAAAAAAAACAACAACAACAACTAGTCACCTTATTTAGGTCACTATACTTGTGTGGCAATTACTAGATCTGGAAAATGAATTATCCGATTAACTTCAAGTTCATATTAGCATGAGGATCAACATCTATATTATAATTCATTCTAAATTTCTCACTGGCAATTCTCCACATGAATAAATTATCAATTTCAACATCTTATTTTGTGTATTGTAGTAGATTTGCTATAATACATGTAACACAATTACAAAATATCACATGGGAAATATGGCGTATTATGTGAAGAATATCTTACATTACTATGGTAGTAGACTTGTAATTTGGTGCTTGAGAGAACTCTGAGATAAGCTTAACCAAGAAGCATGTGTAAGAATAGATATTTCAAGTGGATATTCTTTAAATAAGTGAAGATTAGGAGAATGAAGATCGTGAAAAAGTTAGATTATGAAATCATATTTGAAAAGGAATTTGTTTATGATTTTTTTACAAAATTTTGAAAAGTTTTTTCTTGTTGCCGAGAAGCTCGCGTTAGTGTGGGTGGAAACGTTGGTGGTGATTCTGATGCATTTCTTTTCATAATTTCAATACGAAACAAATGGTGTTGGTGGCAGCTATTAATTCCTAACGATTTAAAAGTGATTGGTAAAACAATAGCATATGTCATTGTTTTTCTAATTGAGCGAGATTAGGAAATCACAGCTAGGATTTCTTCAACTTTTGAAGTATGTTTGAGAGATATATAAAACTAAATGAGTGGTTGGCCATACAAGGTGGCATAGAAATAGGGGCGGAGCTAGAAAAATTTACTTTAAGGGTCACATTTTAATAAATTTTAGAAACTACACTATGAATTGGTTCGGGGGGGGGGGGGGGGGGCATGTGACCCCCATTTGTCTCTGCCCATGCATACAATATGGTTTGAAAAAGATGGTAATACTAAACTAAAGGAGAGAGATGTGCAAAGGCTCGGCGAGATAATGGCTAAAAGGAGTGGTGGCTAGTCATAGTGAGATGGTGATACTGTTGTCGACTAACATACTCTGATACCATGAAATCGGGTTAAATTCCTCTCATCTTTATCATTCAACTTTGTTGCAATTTATAATGTTTTAGGGGGGGGGGGGGGGGGGGGGGAGGGGGGATTTCAAAAAAATCTAGATATTTTAGAAAAGGTACACTACATTTCGCTGGGGGGATGTGACCCTTGTGACCCCCTTTGTCTCCGCCCATGCATACAAATATGGTCCGAAAAAGATGCTAATACTAAACTAAAAGAGAAAGATGTGCAAAGGTTCGACGAGATAATGGCTAAAGGGAGTGGTGGCTAGTCATAGTGAGATGGTGATACTACTGTCGACTAACATATTCTAATACCATGAAATCGGGTTAAATTCCTCTCATCTTTATCATTCAACTTTGTCGCAATTTATAATGTTTACGTAACAAACGTGAAATGGTTAAACTAAATACAATATATATGTCAATACTAATTCTGAAAGTGATATGGGAAATACTAAGGATCTAACTAACTACAAAGAAGGATAATATACTAATTCTGAAAGTGATATGGGAAATGCTAAGGATCTAACTAACTACAAAGAAGGATAATATACATTTATAATCATGTTAACACGAGCTATGTACAGTATTTGCTAAAATACATCTTATTTATTCTAAACATGTATATATGTTGTTATGTGAGTAAATAAGTAAGCTCATTGGTTTTGAGCAACAAAAATGCAATAAGTTGTTTAGCTCAATGGTGAGATACTGAGATAGATGTGTGACAAATAAGAACGAGGTTAAGAGTTAAAATCTCTCATCAATTTTTTTGCGATTCTCTTATACAAATATATATACTTTCACCCCTGAACTCTTACACTTTATACCTTTAACTAATTTTTATCATATTCATTGTTTGGTAGCTAAAACAAATTTGAATGACCCTCTTTTTTCCTTTCTTTAGTCATTAAATTGTAAATTTGTTTATCCAATGTATAAAATTATGAGCAATTCCTTTAATCAAAAAGTCTAAAAATCCAATGATATATAAAATTCACAGGACACCAATAATAATAATAATAATAATAATAATAATAATAATAATAAGTTCAAATGTGAGGACAATGCTGTGGAGAAGAACAAGAGAAAGTCTGTGTTCAAATGTGAGGACAATGGATACAAGTTCATACCATTTGCTTTTTCTATGTTTGGTGAATTCGATACAGAGGCTTTGGACACACTTTTACATATTAAGTCTATTACCATTAGCCACTCAAATAATGCTATAAGTGGTGTTTTTATCTTTTATAGAGTTAGCTTTTGTATTCAGAAAAGAGTGGGAGCACAGCTTTTGTCTTGACTCCATCCAACTTTATGTAAATTTTTACATCGCTAATAATAAAAGTGATCTTCAAAAAAAATAATAAAAAAGTAATAATAATAATAATAATAATAATAATAATAATAATAATAATAATAATAATAATAATAATAATATGGTTTTGGTTTTCTCCCATTTTCATTCTCCTCTTTTGGAGAACTTGAGAAGGATGCGGCAGCCTTATTAAAACGTATTCAAAGATTTTCGATGACTCAAGATATTGGAGCACAGGCTGCTGCTCATATTTTTAGTAGGGTTAGCTTCGCTATAGCTAGAGGAGTGGGGGCTCAGATTGTTTCTCGGCTTCCCACTAATTTCTTGTAAACCCTATGTGTTTCTAATAAAAGTGATGTTTCATAATAAAAATTTACAAGTACGAGGCCAAATGCTCGGACATGGGATATGGTTTTCTCCCATTTTCATTCTCCTCTTTTGGAGAACTTGAGAAGGATGCGTCAGCCTTATTAAAACGTATTCGAAGATTTTCGATGACTCAAGATATTGGAGCACGGGCTGCTGCTCATATTTTTAGTAGGGTTAGCTTCGCTATAGCTAGAGGAGTGGGGGCTCAGATTGTTTCTCGGCTTCCCACTAATTTCTTGTAAACCCTATGTGTTTCTAATAAAAGTGATGTTTCATAAAAAAAAATAATAATAAATAAAAAATAATAATAATAATAATAATAATAATAATAATAATAATAAAGTCGAACAAAAATATAAACAAAGAGGCAAAATGCCTAAATCTTAATATTGTCAATCTTAATATTGACAATGATAATATTGTCAAACTTAATTAGTACCTTATTCAAAGATTCAAGTAAAATATGTAACCAGAGGACAAACTGTACATTATATAAGTTAGAAGTTTTATACTAATCATAATTAATCATCAAACTAATTTACATCGTCAAGTACTTAATTTAGTTTTCTTTAGCTTTTGAATCTACATATATGAAGAATAAAACTATACAGTGAAGCGCGGATGTGCTGCACTCGTTATGATACACATTTGAATTTATTAGTGTTTAATTAATACACACATCACAATGAATACTTAAAAATGGATAGTCATACACCATATAGATCTTACATCTTGCATCATACATCGATGCAAAGTTTATTGAAATGTGGTATCGGCATAAGTAAGATAACTATTTATGTCTAGCATCATAACTTCATATGTATATACGTAATTAATTCAATTACACCATATCAAAGGTCCGGGGAGGCGGGGAAGTGAGGATTCTAAATAAAGCTAAACATTTTGATGACAGAAGAATGAGACGTAATAAAAATAGCTACTAGTTTAAGATCCTCAAGAACTATTGTGAAATAATTGTCTCTTTTATGCAGTTGTAATAAAGCAGCTGCAACCGATATATAATCGTTGGTTCCTGTCAGAAGCTGTAATTAAGGATTGACAGAAGACTCCAACACTTCTCGACATTGGCATATCATTTCCTTCAGTCGGTTTCATTCTCGATATTTGCAATTGATGGACTATCTTTGGAATCAACCTTTACATTAAAGAAAATAACCATTGAACAAATGAACATTCGATCCTTTGTTTTTGTTTTCGTAAAAAACAGCAAGAATCACATTTTTACATATGCATATATATGATTCTCGCGTTTAAGCGTGCATGCAGCTTCCCTATTATCAAAACTTTTTTATATTTTCAAAATATAGTACACTATACCTTAAGAAAGTTTATAAATGGGTATCGGGCGCATAACGTGTCAAGAAATGGAGATATTTGCTTGCACTGAAGATCAGATGTTGTTTTGAAAAGAACAAAAGAGGCTCCTGCATATATTAAAAAAAAAAAAAAAAAAAAAAAAAAAAAAAAAAAAAAAAGTTAAAAGGTTTAGCTAGAAACATAGTGTATTATGTGAAGAATATAGAGACAAACCAGTCAAAGAAACTGCAACTTTAAACTGCTCAAGATTCGTAGTAATAGTCGTTTCAACACTACCACCAAAGTTCATATTATACATTTCTTCCTCAAGCAATTTTTTCAATAATGCCACTTGGGCATGGAATAAATTTTCAGCTATATCGTTATTATCTGGAAGCTCTCGTCTCAAAACTTCATAATCCTTCACCGATTCAGCCCACCTTTTGAGCTGAAATGTAAATCCCGTTTGCGTTAGAAGATCCCAACGCAATAAAGAATTGATTTTTCTAATATAAAGAGTGAAACACAATGTTGCTTAATACCTTACTATATGTTGCAGCTCTTCGAATAAGTGCTTTTGTATAATTTGGAGAAAAAAGAAGTGCTTGATTACAATCATCGAGAGATCTTTCATACTGCTTGAGCTTAAACCAACAAGCTGCCCGATTGTAATGAATAATTGGATTTGAGGGATCAAATCTGAGTGCTTCACCATAAGCCAAATAAGCTTCTGTAAACCTTTCTGATTTAAACAGATAATTGCCGCGAGTGTGGGCTCTAGACAACGACCTTATATTTTGAAGCAAAACTGCAACCTCGACGTTTCTTGGATCAATCTCTCTTGATTTCTCAATAGAAGAAATTGCACGCTCAAACCTTAAAAAAGAAAAGCAAAATAAGAATCTCATTCTTTTATCTTTTCCCACAAGTGGAAACATTAAACATCAGAATCTTTAACGTAAAGAGGCCCAAACTCACCTTCCCAGTGACATATCAATCTGAGCATGAACAAATAATAGGTATGCCTCAGAAAGCATCTCGAAAAACTTCACTTGGGAGCAGGACCGCCTACTTAATGCCTCAAATTTAGGTACACTCGAAAAGATGAAATCAGCATCATTTAACTTATAGAGCTTTAGTAATGCTTCAGCTTTGCATGCAAATAGCTGAAAGTTGATATCAACACATTCAGTTTCAACACAAAAAGGCTAATGATCAAGTACTTTATTACAGTAAGAAAATAATTAGTTGTACCTGTGGACAAGCGTCTGCTCCAGACGTGATAGCAGCATCACTTTCCCTTAAAACGCTACTCCAGTCGCGGATCATCCTAAAATAGCTGCACTTACTTAAGTGTCTCTCAACTAGTTGCAACTTTTGGACCTCTTTCGAGTCTGGTTGGTACCCTGGAAAATAAAGGTGTTTCGTTGCACTTTCAACTTGTCCTAAACTGTCATTGCTTGCATTAGTTAGACCAACATCATAACCCACAAGTTAAATATAATAATTAATATTAACGATAGAAATAATTACCAAACATGATTTACTATATAAAACCATGTTTTAATATTATACTATGTACATTGTATTTCAGTCTTTTATAATTGGGTAATTACTTGAAAATGTATTATACTTGTCACTTTTTGTTTCCCAGGGTCTACTAATTCGGTACACATAATAACAAAAAGTGACAAGTATGATACATTTATAATCGTAAACTTACTCACCGAATTAGTAGAGACCCTAAATGATGATGAGCTCTCATGCAACCAGGATCTAGTCTAATTGCTTGTTCATATTCTTTAACTGCTTCACTCAACTTTTTCATACAAATAAACTCAGCTGCACAGTGACAATGGTGGGCTGCATTCAGAGGTGATAAGCAAATGACCTTAGCATAATAACTTCCACGCATTATACTCCCATAGCCATAGTTACCAGTACCGAAACTTAAGACATTTGGTTTAGTACTACGTTTCACCATCACGCCAGTTTTTATTATCCCGCCCGAAGGACTAATGTTGCCGGTGGGGAGTGCATTCTGCGGTGAGGACATGGGTGATGTTCCAACTCGGGTTCCACCAATTGAAAATTTCAGTGAACAGGAATGAATGCTTTGAACCCGACCCGAACCCGAACCATATGAGTTTGACTTCTTACTTGACCCGAGACCCACTTGGATCTCATTCCTGTTTCGTACCAAAACTGACCCGTCCGAAATGAGGGAACCCGAACCTTGACACATGACGTTTGGACGTCGAACCAGCAAGAGCTCTTGATAATTTGGTTTATTGGTGTTATCGTCATTGTCCATAAGTGCTTTTCGGTTACAATCGGAAAATGAGGTTTGATCAAACCCTAGCTCCGATTTCAGTGTACCAGTGGTCGACATTTAAAAGAAAGAAAATAAACAAGTAAACAGACGGAGATCTTGTTCACGCTACCTGCAGTGAAAAGTGTGATTTTTCTCTAATGTACGTGACCTAACCGGGTATTTAGGTGGTTGTTTCGGACTCTCCCTAATCACCCCAAGGTGTTTATAATCACAACTTTCTAACACTCTTATACCCTATTACCGCTATGCCACCCTTCGACAAATTTCAGCTATGACCAATGGCCCCCTAGCAGAATAGGCGTAAGAAAGGTTTTAAAGTAAGAAGATATAAGATTGAAAAAGGATGATGGTTTCTTAATCTAAACTGCTCTATTTATAATGTGGTACTACTAGTCTACTAGTATAGTCTAATAATGTGTTTAAAGCTTCTAATAATTGTTGCTTAATATGTGATCAATCTTGGTTTCTTATGTAGTTTGAAAAAATATAAAAGAGGAAAATCTTGTGAAAATTATGAAGATGGTAAATGAATAGGAAAATGAACAATATATATTTGTTTTGATTAGATGGAACAAAAATAAATTTGTGGATTAAACCGGAAAACGAAATAAGTCGACAAGAAAACACGTAAATAGTCTTGCCTCATAATGAGATTGGATTCGAGGAATCATGACTTAATAATGAAATACATCGAGATTTTATGTATTTGATTCGAAATTTAATAGGTTTAAGTGACATAAATTAGTAAATTTGTATGACACGTTATGATCAGTGGTGGTAGTGATGTTATATTAGCTTCTTGTTTAAGTTTTAGTTTTGTTTGTCATAAACATCCGTGACCTTGTGATACACATGTTCGAGATGTACTCTAATAAATGATAACGAGGTGTGCCCCGGACTGCCGCGTTGCGGCAGGGCGTCGTTTAACGTCGTTGATCATTGCATGGTATTTTTTTTAAGTAGAAAGTGGGTCGGTTGTATAATTATTGAAATAGCGGGCAATAAGAGTAACAATGTATTTAAGTTTAATCTAGCTTTAACACACAACGTTTACGCCTTCGACTCTAATAAGAGGATCGAACAACTACGTCATACACTTGTTTGACTTTTGTTTTCAGATATAAATACTTTGTACATGTTATAGATTACAAACAACATACATGCTTAAATGCATTTGTCTTCATGAATAAAGATGGGTGAAACCTGTAGTTGTTGAATTTCTCTCACAAGGACATTTATGCTCAAATGATCTGGTACCTGAAACGACAACCACCATCAGTAAACACATGTAGCTTAACCTTAAGGCGTAATGTTACTTACGAAGAGGAAAAAAGGGGTCCTTGTTCATGCAACAATTGAATACTAATGTTAAACTAAAAAATATTAATCGCAACAAATAGTGGAAGTGTATGAAAAGTAACTGACTGAACGACCTTGGATTGTTTGACGTGAGCAAGTAATATGCTGTTATACCTGAAATGGTTGCAATCGTAAGAATTTTCATTAGAAAAACTAAAAGGTTGATATCGAATAACCTTGCATTGTTTGTCGCGAGTGAGTACGAGTACTATGTTGTTGTAAGCTGTTAGGGGTCTCTGTAACTTGCGAGGTTGAACCTAAAATGATTATAGCCACCAGGAAATATGCATCAAAAAAACTGAAGGGCTAACGCTATTTAGACGAAAAATATACAATAGCTGTCTCGTAAGTATATATTTAACCACGACCGTATATTGTACAGATTGTATATGGGTCATTACCTGTAGTTTCTCTTTTGAATATCTTAAATTTGAGACTGAAGATTCTAGTACTACTCCAACATCTAGTGATGACATAGAAACCTGAATAAATATCATGTAGCACCATTAGTAAGTAAAATGTTGGTCCTAAGCTCACCATTGGTGGAACTGTGGTGTTTGAAAAAGGCTAATATATAAAGGTATAAACTAAGGTTGCTATACAGGGTAAAACCAAAAGACAATACTGAGGGAATCGTCATTGTCATCTCCACGCTTATTGTGAATGCCTATCAATTGGATTTTTGATACAAAACAGTAGGCATACTATGGATAGTTGCATGATAAACTCTCTTCTATGGCAACCTAATATTTGACATTTTTAGGTTCCTGTACACACATCACCCCAAATACAAATGTGACTTTGTTTAAAAATAAATATCAGAGATACATGATGGTGCGGCTGGATTTACCTTGACCCACTGATAGTGAACTTTGACCGGAAAAATGCGTAAGCAGCGATGGCTGAATATACTCATAATACCCCATAATACCTTGACCCTTTTTCAGTTTATTCGAATCTCGCATCCATACTGAAATGACATTTTTAGATTATTCCAATCTTGTTGGCGACATCCAAAGCATCATAGTCTGGAATTAGCTTGACATAAGCTTTCTTCGTTCCATCAGGTATGCATATCACAAACATATAAACATAAACATAATGTTGCCCATCAAGTTGTAAAAAAACATCCAAAGCTTAATAAAACTTATAATACCTGATAAAAGTATTGACTTTCTTGGTTTGGTTGTCGTACATCTTGTTCACTGCAGCTTTGATCTTTTTTCTTGTCAGCACGGAGATCGACAATAAAGACCAAAGTGTTGTTGTCTTCGATTTTCTTCATTGCAGATTCAATGGTCAACGGGTACTTCAAAATCTGATAGTGGTCAAGTTTGTTTCTTGGTGGGGCGCATATACAAGGGTACTTGGGGTTTCTGTCGGTCTTGAAAGTCTTTGGACGATGGAAGGTGACCTTGGTTCGGATCTTATTGGCCTTCTTTTTGAAGGTTGACCCGGTCTTCACAGCCTTTGCTGTCTTCACGGCTTGAGCCTTGGCATCACCTTTCTTCACATCTGCTGTAACATGAATCAAAAGCACCAATGTGTGTTATTGAAAATTATCCCAACTACAGATATAACATTTAGTCACTACGATCATCATATAAAAATGTTTAGGCATAAGTTTCACATTTTATCCTAAAGTTGAAATATGTGGTCTAGCTTAATGACAAAGGTCTAAAACACTATAAGCTCAATGAGATGAAAACTTGAAAAATAAACACGGTTATTGTCTGGATTTGATTAAGCAGTGATCTTAAAAAAAATACAATACACAAATCCTTAGAAACAGCAATCCAAACATAACGGAAAGCAACTTACATATTAGTTACTACAATCATAACTTTACAATCTACCACAACATAAAATAAGCGCACATTTATTCAAAACAGTAAAACACCCCTAATTGATGTAGCTCAATAATCTTAAAAATATTCAACAGAAACCGACCAAACAATACATTTGCAACAAATGATATAAGCCCCAAAAACCAAACACCCGAAACCAAACACAATAGTAGCATTTGGGCATACGTTTCAAAGGGACCCAAAACTGTACCATAAGCCAAGCTTAACTCTAGTAAGTTAATTTAAGCCTAACTTTTCACCAAAACAACTATCAAGATAAAAAATACTAAGAATACAAAATACCAAACACATTCCCAATCATATCAAAACCATGTTATATATATACATATATATATATATATATATATATATATATATATATATATATATATATATATATATATATATATATATATGCCCATAATACCCACTGATAGTTAAATATACCCATAATACCCACAAAGAAACAAATATTTGGCGCTTGGAAGACACCATTTATAGAATTTACGAAAGCAAAACTGATACCTTTAGATGTCTTGTAAGCTAATTAGCATGTACAATGTTTGCCTTGATTTGTTTGACCATATGCTTGATATTTACTGTACCTGCACATAATACCTAATAAAGTTATGCTAAACTTCTACGAGTATATAATAATATCTATATGCATTGACATAAACATATTTGTAGGAAAATATGGTTTAATCTAACTACAAAATTTATCTGATTAAGTGCTATAATCGTGTTGGATTATGGTGTAGAAACACTGATCAATGAAAACAATAACATACCTTTCGAGAATTCCTCGTCTACAACCTTTAACTTCTTCTGCATCCATAGTTTCTCAAATTAGTGAAATAAAATGAAAACGTAATTAATAATAAAATTACATATGTAAAGATAACATCTCTTAATAGGTAAGATGAGAAGAAAAGAAATCCTACCTTGGTAACCATTAGCTTCCATAGGTGCGCAACCCGCAAAGACAAATCTTCTACCTGAACGGTACAGATGTAAACACATGAGCATAACCTTCCAAACACTCCTAAAGCCTCAACACTATAAAAAATGGCCAAACCCCTATGAATCAAATCAAACAATTTATCTTGTCGAACTAATACCATCTTTTTCATCATACTGTCATTTCTATTATCTTAGGAGTCTGACGCATAAGTACTTCGGTAACAACAAAGATTGAATCATTAACCCCAAACTGATAGCATGTCTATTAATTGACTAAGCAAAAAATATCACCATACCTATGGCGGCAGCCCATTTGTCTTTGCATCTTCAGTTTAATCTTCCATATCCACCTCTAGTGTACCAACCTTTATATGATTAACATAAATAAAAATAGACATTAAAAATAATGAACATGAAAATAGCATATGATAAAAGCAGAAAAGGCATTAACTTAAAAAAATACACATATCTGGGCAACAGCCTAAACCGATGATCATATTTCGGTTTTAGTACCGATAAACACAAACCCACATATCTTACGGACCAAAAAAAATCCAGAAACTACGCTTTTAATTGAAGTTTACCTTAAAAGTCTCTTGAAAGGTTACTTAAAACGCATGGAGCTGTAACTGTGATTGAAGAAAAGTTGCTAAGGAATTTTTTTTCCGGGTTTTGGGGATTAACTTTTGATAAGATGGATAGATCAATGAAGCTTATAGAATTTTCTAGGAGGTGGAACTGTAGAAGAAAGCCGGTGGCAGGTGGCAGTGCTGGACATGAAACAGGCCAAACTTCCGGGCCAAAATTAGCCCATTATAAAATGTTGAAAAACTGAGAGCGACACGACGTCGTTTCAAAACATGTATTATATATATACTAGAATGGCGTCGGCCGCCGCGTTGCGGGCGGGCCTGTTTTTTTTCCCAATAGCCATACACTCATTGTTTATATACTTGAATCACATTCAATTAAAACAAAGCCGTAAACGAAGGTCTTAAAGTCATACGATGATACTAAATACTAAATTAAGACAAACGCTCTTATTTTCATTTCTTGATTTACCAAACTGTTGCAATTCCAATGCATCCATATAGAACTCAAGACTAAAATGCATAAACTTTATTCAATTTTCATAACTGTGGCGCTTGGCATCGTGAACACATTTGATTCATTTCCATTTAAACCATTTCTCTAACCTCACACGTTTATGAAACAATATTGACATCCACAGATCACATGATCACAATCATAAAAGACAACACCTCATTTTCACACTTTTTCTCCTCAGCCACTTCACCGGTGTTCTCTTTGTTGGTATATGTTGGCTCTTCTTTTTTCTCCGAGTCTATAATTTATTCAGGAAGCTGGATTTAAGGCAAGAACAAATTCAGTTACATTTTGCAGTCAAAGACCCTAATGTTAAACTAAAATAAGCTATGGTCACCAATAGTTCTTTACTTACCGAAACTTTTCGTAGAAGTCAATAAAAGCCTGCTTTAACTTTGCTTGTGCTTCTGTGAGGTTCTTTTTGTTGTCACCCTACATACACAAAAGTCTTTAACTGCTTCCAGAGGCCAGCAGGTATATGAACGCGGGACTATTGGTGTAGTATTCGAGTAGCCTGCAATTTTTGGCAGTTTCTTATGGTTTTACTTGGAGAAGCCTTAATCAGTTTGATTTAACAGTTATAGTATGGAATTAATTAGTCATCTCCATATAAGTTTTTTTATGTTACAAAAAAGGACCGATAGGGAAAATGTAGGTAGCTAATAAATAAAGATCTACAAACAAAAGATGAAACTAACCTTGGCTGCAAGAGAATACTCGAAGTGTCGGGCGAGATAACGTCAGCAAGTGGTGTGAGAAACTATAAATTCAAATATGTATGGATATTTGCTTTATGAGCTGATGAACTAATGGAGTTGTTTCCAGATATGCTACCTGTGAATTAATAAGACGCAAATTAGCTTGACAGAAAATTTAAATCCGAGATCGTACAATGTTAGTATCAACATAATATATATTATACTAAATGGGAGTTTGGATTAGAGTAGTTTTCAGGCCTATCAGTTTATTCGAATTTGAAAAAGCTCGGTTGCCCACTTTTGTGGCTTACCACCTTATCAAGTCGAGGTTAAAAGCTTATAAGCTCCAATAAATGAGTTTATGAGCTTTTCAATTTTAGATAAGCTCATAAGTCCAAAACATAAGCTAATCGAGACGTCCCTTAAAGCATGATACATACCAGTTTCAAATTTGGGTGTTTGGAATAGCCAATTCATGTAGTAGCGTAGGAGAAGATCGCCATTGCTGGTACTAGTTTAGTATTATCGCTGTCAAATTCGTACTATTATGATAAAGAAAAGTAAGTATAACGTTACATCAGAAACATGTTTTGTTCTTCATTTCTTTAGTGAATAGTCCATTTAGGAACTTAGCGGTAACAGTTATTCATGGGCATACCTTGTTTCTCAATACGTTGTTGCTTTTGAGCAGTTGGCTGGTCGGTTGGTATGCATGTACCCGGTGAACATACGTAAAAGTGTAACAATAAGTACATTCAAACCAAAATGCAAAGGTAACATATCAAAAAACCAATATACTTACGTGTACACGAATATTGATGGCCAACATCGTTATCAATACCATCTGTAGGAAGTACCGACGTACGAACTCGCATAGGTTGTCTTGGACTGCTGGCGTTCATCCAATCTAAAGCAATAAAAAATTTTGAAATCAGTATGAGGAAAGACAAAATAGCCGAAGAGAAGAGAAAATATATTCTGCTTCTGATATATAGAATAAGTCAAGGATCAGGCAGTGTTCTGGACAAATAGTTTCATACCCGTTGCAACGAAACTCATTCGATTTAGAAATTCACTTTAGCCGTACATAATTACATATATAAAAGTTAAGTTAAAAAGCCTTTATCATTCAAATAAAGATTAAGAATATGATAGTGGACGGATATTATATTTTTATAGAAGAGTTACATGGTTTGAAATTTGTAGAGAAACCAAGTTTCCTTTACATAACCAAATCTTACAACCAATGATAACAATGCATCAGTGAACCAATATCTAAAATCTAACCCATTTAACATGGATGGAGCAAATCAAATGGTTGTTAGCAGATATGTATTAGGCCTAGTTGTCATATTTGTTATAGTGATTTGCATTTGTTATTACGCCCATTAGTGTATTATTTATACACAATATTGTACTCATTATTATTCAATGAAATACATGGCTAACAATGGTAACATGCAGTAAGACTCAACCCATGTATTATTTGTAACCAAATTACAATTAAAACACACAACTGATAAGTTGCATAACGAAATAATAACTTTATACAACCGAACCTAATGACACTAACCTGTTACACAGCACACTGACCTTGGAAGGCGTTCACCCATAGACACGAATAGTTACCATTCCATATCCAACAGTTGCAATGTTATTTAGTAGTTGAAAAGCTAGTGCCATTTTTAACCTCCTCATAAGTGAATACGTTTACTCCTTTCAGCTGAAGTAACGACACCACTTCAGTTGGTTGCATCCCAACATGCTACATGTTTGACATAAAAAATGATCAGATTACGAATTATCTATTCAAACATTATAAAAACACTTCATTAAAAGGATTGTATTCTTTTATATCAAACGGGCTGCTCTCATTCTCCTTCTTTCAAGCCTCCATTTTTTACAGAAAGCATACAGTTCAGCAACAACTAATAGAGCCAAAAGCCCAAAGATTTATATAATAATAAAAAGACTATACCTTGTTATGATCGACAAACACCAAGGACCTGAATTGAGTTAATTTATAACACCTCCAACCCAAAAAGCCCTGAAAAAAAAATCATCATTTCAATTACAATGAATTAGACTTTATTAAAAATTGGTTAAAAACATACAAAACAGAAACAATTGAAAAATCACATATATTTTGACAGAACAATGTCTTTTGCATAAATCTTCATGAACAAATACGCAGTAACAAATATGAAGCTTTTATAAAAGGAAATTTACCAATCTTCCTTGCCTCCCGTGCACTGTTTCTCTGAAACGTACCCTACCTACATTGGCCAAAATATTTTGTACATGTTGACTGACCGAAACACAAAAACCACAGCTATCATTTGATCCAAAACAAACTATTCAATAAAAAGGAACCTACCCATTATCAAAGGTAAGAAAGGTATACCTCCGAAAGAGTTCTTATAACCATTCTCGACCTCGACACTAATGCAGTCCTTCTTTAAACCCAAAACATGCAATTTTTTATTTTTGTCGTAAAATACTGACATGCAGAATGTTACCGCCTATAGCATGTATCTTTTTTGTCGTAAAATACTGACATCCACAAACCCTATTTCTAAATCAGCATGTGCTTTTGGCCAACATAACTGGAATGAATCGGTCTTGTGTAAACCTTTGTGGTATGCAACACGTAGCTCTTATGCAAGGCTGCAACATAACAGACAAGAAAAAGTGGAATCATGGTATGAAACATGCAATTTTTTATTTTTTATTTATTTTTTTATTATTATTATTATTATTATTATTATTTATTATTTTTTTTTATTCTGCCGGTCTGGCCTAAATTGTGATCACACCGATAGTGAGCCAAAACATAGTAGCAGTAGTAATCATACACCAAACAATGCGCAAAGAGTTAAATAGCTTGCAAATAACTGACTAGTGTCAAGTTTAGACGTGCAAGGCAATAAATCTTACCTGAAAAGGAGACATCTGTTGCCTGTTGCAAACTGCAGACATGGTGCGTCTCACATCAAGTAGACGTCGCCTCAGGCTTAGCAAATGACCAAGCCAGGGATGCGACTTCCTTTGAATAATCAATAAGTATATAAGCAACATGATTGTGTGAAAATTAACTTATTATAGTATAGTAGTATAGTATCGAAATGATCTGCACAAAATACGGATCACCCGAGTCGTATCCGAGTGAAGGTGAATGGAATCAAGAATATTGATTCGTGTAAATCGTGAATTGAGAAGTGGTGAAAGAGAAAATAGTGATCAAGTAATTCAAGTATTAACAAACAATAATGAATTATGCAAGAAGTACAAGCTATATATGCACCAAAGTTGAAAACGTAAAAATGGAAATGCAAACGCGTTTATTAAAACGTAACTTTTAACGAAAAATAATCCTACAAACGTGAAATAATTTTCTAAAAATCTTAGACTACTAAAATGAATTTCCAGAAAAAGAAAATTATTTTTTTTTACTTTTCTTTTATTTTTTATTAATTTATTTTGATTTTTGTATTTTTAAATGAATTAAAAATAGAAGAAAATAGAAAAATAAAAAGGAAAAATGAAAATTTATTTCTGAAAAATCTAAAATATTATAAAAGAATTTACTAAAATATTTTTGTATTTTTCACAGCTTTTTCTTAATTTTTATGGATTTTTGTTTAATAAAAACTATTTAAAAATGAATAAAATCAAAGGAAATTTAAGAAAAATACCAAAACTATTTGGAAAAATCTGGAAAAATTCCAGAAAATCAAAAATAATAAAAAGAACTTGGAGAAAAATTTTGAAATGAAATTAAGCTGATTAAGTGCTTATTTATGCAAACTGCTTATTCACAAGTGCTTATCATTAAGCACTTGTGAACAAATCTATATGAATCCTTTACCACAGACTATTTATGATCTATTAAGCTCAGATTATCCAAAATATAATCAAATTCAATCTCAAAAAGCCACAGAGTAACAGAAATAAGCAATAAGCTCAAATAATAAGCTCACTGAAATAAGCAGAAATGGAACAAATAGACCAGAAGCAATTTGATCAATCACAACTCATAAACCACTAATATAAAAATCAGAATCAATCACCAATCACAGATTTAAGCCCAAATGCACAATTGTAGGTCTCTTAGATCAAAGAGTCACTAGTCTTAACTAGGCTAATGGACAGATTCAATAAGCACTCAAGATAAGCTCTAATCTACAAACTTAATGGGGCAAAAGAATAATAGCACAGCTGAGATACAAGATCATTCAATTCTACAACCTAATTCTACTGTACTCTACTCAGAAATAAGCCAAGATCAGCAGCCTTTCAACCAATAACCAATGCAATAGTTGACTTTTATTTGCACTATTAGTTTGACTTATCCAATTCTATCAGCTAATTCTTACTTCTAATTAGTTGTTTTAAGCTATTATTATTCTACTATAAGCTATCTCTAATTATATTCCAACTTCTAGCTCAATTACACTAACAGAATATCACTATTACTAACTGTATATATGCAATTAACTTTAACTTTGACTATTAAAAAGCTACACTACTGATTTCATGAGTTAAACCACTATTTCTACACTAGTTTAATCTATGTGTGCTCAAATGAAAGAAATCAAACAACAACAACTCTCAATATTAGACAGATCCAAACACTCCTATTGCTAACAGATATACTTCAACAAGATGAAACTGACAGCAAATTACCAAACTATGCTCCTATTCCAAACTCTAAACACTGAATGAACTACAGTTAACCAATTAAAAGCACTAGATCTAACAGAGATGACAGATCATAGATTTTCACCAAATCAGACACTAATATAAGAGATGCAAACACAAAATCAATCAAACAGCATAAATCTATGATCAATCAAGCTCTGTATCACCAACTATAGCAACAATAACAACAAATGATATCAATCAAACAGTAATGCTGCTAATAATACTAGATCTGCACTAGATACTTTGAGAGGAACTAGAATTGAACAATACTTACAAATTTCTTCCTCCTCAGCACAAATTGAGGAGGTTCACTAAGCTTGCCTATCTCTAGGATAGGCAGGACCTTCCATTTTTATCCAAGCTTATCCAATTACGCCACAGCAACCACTTGATCAAACCTATGTGACTTCTATTTTCTGACTTATATTGCTTATGAACAATGAATGAAATACACAGGTCCACAATAAGCTACTTAGCTAAAATTTGACTGAAAGTAGTTGTATTAAACTCTTTTGTGACTTATGCAGAAAGGATAAAAACTTATTTTTTATATTTTTTATATTTTTAATTTTTTTTTTCTGATTTTTATGTATTATTTTGTAAATGATATAAACTGATTTGAAATTGAAAAGTAGTTTTAAGCTAAATAAGAATGAGAATAAGCTGAGTATAACAAGTATTAAAACTCTTAACTACTAGTGATAAACAACAAACTAATCAACAATTAAAGGAAAACTGAATTTTATTAAAAACTAAACTGAAATTCAATTACAATCACTATACTAAGTACAATTTGAGAAGTAAAAATGACAGAGCTTTGCTACAAAATTTAACTCTAAAATCTAGCTACTTAGCACCTCTATATATAGGAGAGAGGGAGTGAAGGTATCACGGATTGCCAAGCTGGCAATCCATGTGCTTGTGCTTGTTTGAGTCATCTCAGAGCCCTCGGATTACTTCCAATCATATCCCATCAAATATCAGCCCTTTGATCACATTTGGTGACGCGTTCCAACCAATGATAGCCTGCCACTTGTCCCTATCTGTGTTTCTTACATACCCTGACACTCTGACACATCACTGAGCTTCTAGAAGTAAGGCAATTGTACGGAATTGCCCTTACTCACGGTCAATTGAATCAGGATAGTAACTTAGGGTTCTTATGCCCTGGGTAAAAGAGGAATTGGGGAAAAACAAAGGGCAGGGTAATATTTTTGACCTCGTTAACCTTATTGTTATTACTTTGACCCGTGGAAGATATTGGATCTGGTAAAGAAGGATTGGGCTTTGGGCTTTTTGATATTGGATTGTAAAATAGATGTAGTAGTAATTGGACCAGGCTTGTGTTGTTTAAATTTTTAGATTTTTGTAATATGAAAATACAAGGACTTAACTTGTAATTCTTAAATCTTCCAAGGACTGAATTTGCCTTTGTTCCAAAATAACTTTCAAGGACCATAATGTAATTCCTCAATGTTGACTTTGACCTTTTCTTCATAAATTTCCATGAGGGACTAAATCTGTCATCTTTCATAGTGCAGGGACTGTTTCTGTCTTTTCCTCAAACTTTCT